>JARJEA010010141.1:0-16041 GCA_030264595.1 Oligota sp. GC000189
GAATTAGAGGTTTTGTGTACGAAATTTCTACTCCTGAGAATAAATTTCGGAACATATAATATTTAGTAAAAACTAAAATTCCCTCTAAATTCTCAGTTGAAAGTTTCTATGCAGACGCATGGTATAATTTTCCTATGAAGAGCAAACTAAAATTGCTTTCTAATGAATAGCCAAAATAAATGCTTACAAATTTCGGTGCACTGCTAATGACATATCTAATTTTGATTTTGATTTGATCTACCTTTTAATACGATGTAATATTAATATATAATGCATTATTTTCTTTACGGATTTAATTAAAATTAACTCACAGAAGAAAATTAAGTTTAATTGTATGACATTTCTATTTAAATATTAGTTGCTTTTTTGTGTGACATGAGATTTAAGTGCAAAGATATTTCGTTTAAACAATTTGCCGTTTATTTAAAAAAATTATAATAAAAATACAATGTCTATGAGAACTGTTATTTTTAACGAATTAATAACAAAGTTAAAAATTAATTTTATTATAAATTTCGGTAGTTCATTCTTGTTATAAACTAACTATAAGTTAGTTATCAGATTTCAAAGAAATTCCATAACTTAATTTTGAGTTCCACTACTGCAGATATTTCTTTTATTCAGTCAATATTTTTGCAAAATCTTATTGGCACTGTTCCTTATTGTTATTCGCATAAGAACACAAATATAAAAGAAAGCAAGCAAAGCACTTAGTAGTTGCTTTACATTTCAGGTTTAAGGTGGACCGCTCGCTTATTCGTTCTCCCGGATGTAGTATGCAATAAGTTGCTTAGTTTATACAATGTTGTGTCTTGCTTATAGGAAAAAGTAATATAAAGTATATTTAAGGAGGTTTTAGTGTACTCGCGCTTTTATATTTAAAATGGATTTTGGGTTATGAGAACGACTTCAAAAGTATTAGTTAATCTGGCAATAAGATTTTCGTTCCAAAACATTTTGTTTCTAATTTCATTTTATTTATAACTCCAAATTATACTATTTTATCAAGTTGTAGTAAGTATATTGCCAAAAACTGATGTAACCGTACGTTCGATATTATTTGGGAGAAAATGATTAATAATGATGTTTTCCTTTATTAAATTCAAAACTCTAGTCTTTCGTTTTAAAAACAAATGGTCTTGGAATTACAGGAAATCATATGCGATAATGCTGGTAATATTTACTTACGTCCAGCCGGATAAGCCGGATAAGTCCAAAGGTGTATATGTAGTAGAGGCACTGAAAGACACGCACTGTACGAAAGTACCGATAACACTGAGAGTGACTGAGAGCGAGCCTATTATGCGGCTGTGCGACTGAGTGCGAGTCACGCCACTTACTCAGGACGACCTGCGCAGTAACGGCAAGACGCAATACATGTATCGGACCGCTCAGTCGGACAGCCGCATACTAGACTCGCTCTCAGTCACTCTGGGTGCTATCGGTACTTTCGCACAGTGCGTGTCTTTCAGTGCCTCTACTACATATACACCTTCGGACTTATCTTCAGTGATAATAGGTAAATTTTTGAGTTGTCCTATTTTCCTAAATTTTCCTAAATACCGCACGTCTGGGTAGAACCTTAAACTAGGAAATTTACATGGGATTCAGTTATTTATAAATATTATCTTCCCGAATGTTTACTTAAAGTTGAAAATTCTTACACAAATTACCTGGTTTTTTAAATATTTTAATATAAGATTACATGCTTATTTCATTAACAGTTACGCTAATAATAATTATAAAAAAATGTTAACATGTACTAAATTCATGTTTACAGTGGGAACAGTGCATAACACCGGCCGATGAGCATCAAGATTTCAATATTCTGGAAAACTTTAAGGTAGGATTTTTTTGTTATTTTATTTAACTTAAATTAATTAAGAAAAAGTAACTGCGTAGTGCGTACTGACATTTATTATTTGGGTTGTCGAATTGAAATATGCACTTGGGAAATACACAAAATCGCCTCATATTAGAACTGTGCAATCTTCTTCTGCCGTTAGATTATGTTAGGTTAGGTTACCTTAGGCGGTTGATACACTATAAGGTTAAGACTTGACAGTAACCATGATATGCAGTTTTTAGTCTAATTGCCGGATTTACTGGTATAGTGATTTTGACATAAATCACGTAGATAACTGTGACAACCAAATATAATCTACTAATCGGTCATTACTCATGAATCGCCGATTCGCATTACACGTTCGTGTTTACATATTGCATTCGTATCGCATGGATATATGGAAATCGATACGGTTGTACTTCTCCATTCGGTGGTGTTTACACAATTTGTATTTACGTACCCCATGACAATAGAAAAAATACACGTTCCAGGCTAGATGATTCGGACGACGCGCAATATTTTACGCGGAAACAGGACAAAAAACAACCGTGTGACAAATCGGTTTGCCGCCCGTTAATATATGTTAAGAGATTGATACGACAGCTTTAGCTTTCAGACTTGTCTCGCAACCGGAAGACATCTTGTGCGAATTTGCATGCGAGGTAATACAATAATAATTCATTCAAGTGGCAGTAAGAGTGCGTGAATGTTAGGCCACGAATTTTACAAACAATGAGGCGGCAATGAGCACATACTGCCGCCACACATGGCAAATTAAAGTTCGCATCCTTACTAATTTCATTATAAATCACGAACGCAAACGAGGCACATAATGCAGACAAATACGATATACGAGTATTTGTATATTTGTCCACGGAATGTAAATAATAGCAAAATATGACCGATAATTTGCAGTGATGCATGAATCGTAAAAAATCCGTCTATACTGCTTTTTGTTGACATAAGTCATATTTCGTTACAACGACAAAACATTTCGATCGGAATAAAAATTTCGTTTGTGTTGTACATCAAAGTGGAAATAGCGAAATAGTTGCGTGGGGCGACTTCTTTTGTACACGACGAAGCGAATAAAGCGACCGCAATTGTTAAAAGTTGGTGTCCACTAATGGGAATGGGGAAAATAGAAATCGAACGAGAAAAGTGCCTTAATCTAGAGGTACATCATTTATGATGACTGCAATAAGGTGCTTGCCAGCAGTGCTTCTGACACGATTGACCGCAGTAATCATGCTCGTTAGAACAGGCCCAATTAAGAAGGCTGCCCGAATCCGAAAGGAAATCAGCTTTCGCTTACCTATACGACTATTATGGCTTTATCTGACATAGATCACACCCTTTAAGGGAGAAAGAAATTCTTTGCAATCAACACTTCCTAAATTCAATCACAACTTTCTTCATGACACATGCGTGTTCATCGATTAATCCTGCTTTTTTTCTTAAATTCCAACTTCTATATAATGTACAAACGAAATACAAATGATTTAACTTGTCGCCAAGAATAAAATGTATGCCACGTTTAACTAAATATGAATCCATTTCGGAGAATTGTATTGAAAGTGTGTCGTCCTTGTTCAATATACAATATTCGTATATCAGATTGCGCCATGGTGTATAGAATTTAGTCGTCTTTGTATTTTGGCGAATGTAAATTTAGTATCGAATATTAATTATTCCTATCCTTAATATATACGGCAGGGAATACTTGAAGTCGGAGCTAATTCGCATTTCTATTAGTTTTGTATGTAAATCGCGGTTGAGAAACGAGATAGCGCATTCTTAACTCGGGGGAAGAGAAGTTTCTCTGAGCAAGAATCAAAAACAGACAGTTAATTAAAATTGGAAAATTTACTTTTTTCGTGCTGCATTGTGCATATTAATATTGCATGTATAATAAAATAGAAACGCAAACAACTAGTTTGTCAAAACCAACAACGAAACCCAATTAATTATTATATTATTGATTAAATCTCTTTTATGAATATATTTATCAATTCACTTCAAATGGTAACATTGTTGAAATTTTATAATATTTTATCATAATGAAATTATATTGGTTTAAATCGTTTTTAAAAAAGATCGACAAACATCGGGAATATTATTAATCCATTCGCCACGAAAATTAATAATTGTGTTAAAAGAATTAAAAGTAGAACACCCGAACACCCGATATTATATGCATAAAGTTAAAAATGATTTATTTAAAAAAATAAATCTATTTCCGCATCATGGTTATTTTTCTATTTAAAAAGTGCTTTCTTTGATTTTTATGTGGAGCGTTAGCAACTATTTACTATTATACATTTTCTATAGTCACGACATTTAAGTATATAGCAATAACCTTTACTTGGTATCGCACGCATATATAAGTTTCATCCGACTCTGGATTAAATTATGATATTACCACTAAATTACTCAAATTTCCATAATTCCACATTTCGACCCTTAATAACTTTTGTATGAAATTGCCTTATTATATACATAAATTATAAAATCTTGTCAGAATTGTATACACCTTATGAAAAATGTACATTTTATAATTAAAAAGGACCTAATTAGTTAATTAAAATAAAGCTAAATTAAACAATTTTAAAATCCGAAAATCAATTAAATATACTCGTTTTTGGGTCTCTGAGAAAAATCGTCATTCTTTTTCTCGCGAAATTACCATGAGACAACAAAAGATAATAATAAATCAGAAATGTTGATTGTTACATACAATAATTGAATTGTAAATTGATAACATAATTCAGTTAGTTTGTTACCTTGCGTTCTACTAATATATTTATGGGGTTCACATGTAAGTTGTGTAAAATAGCGTTATGTTATTAGGTTTATTTGTGCAGTGGCGGCGCAAGTTAGAGTATCCATTGTTGTAAATAATGTTACGTGGTTTGTAAAATAATATTTGCAAGGGCAGTAATAATTAATTTAGGGTCGTAAATAATTGTCCAACATGTCGGATGCTGGCATATGAGTCGATCCAACGAAGATGTTTTAATTATATTACACGGTGCACCCACCAACAGGTAGTGAATAAATTTACCACGGTAGATATGTTTGTTTGTTTTGCTTGTAGACACAAAAAAACCGTTGTTTTTTCGAGATTTTATTTTTCTCTTCTGAGAAGAACCACTAAATTATCTCAATTGGTCTAAATTCTGGACAAATTTGTGCTGCACATTGATTAGATATACTTTATGAATTTATTATGAATTTATTTAATTTATTAGTTATACGTGAGATGTGCGACTGTATAGTTTGGCAAGAGTTTCCTGAATCCAGAAGAGTAAAAACAAACTTATCGAGAGATTTTCTTTAGGGATACCGAAAGGATTTAGTCGTCATCCATACACGCAGCTTTTGCGGCATGTAATTTTTCTTAAGCAAACAATTCTTCTCTCTGCAAACACGCCTTCTAAGTTGGAATATTTCCAATAAGTATATGCTTTAGCGGTTTTAAAAATGAAATAGTATTTTTCGAATATAGAAAAGATTCTTTTATTTAGCAAAACAAAACAAACAAAAAATAGAAAACATTATCAGCGAGAGAACAGCGGCAGAGTTTATTTCATTCTCATATATACATGGGGTGGCAAATGGATTTTATAGCGTTTCGGGTAGCGATTTAAGGTCATGAACCTCTCTTTCTCTCAGCCCCTCTTAAATAGCTGCAATTGGAGTAAGTTATTTTAATTACTGTATCCCGAGCAAGTGGAAGAATATCAATTATTTGTTAGCGCGCTAACGATCTCAAAAAAAAAAAAAAAACAGACGTGACGTAAACATCACAGAACCATTCTATCCTTAAAAATTTTGTTCGCTTTGCTCGCCAAATTATTAATTGTAATCATACTTTATTATTGCGATTAAGTGTGAAGTTTCGAAATTTTGCACGACTACAATACCCTTCTTTTTCTAGCGCTACGCGCTTGGATAGAAGGGTAAAAACACAAACACAGACACAAACCAAAGAGCAACGGCAAGTGAAACAGTCGGTTAAAGCTAGTTTTTACTTTTTATCCTATTTATAACCGTTGATTCATTGACTAACTTAACTATTATGATAGCGAATCGTAGAAATAGCGTCTTGACTACACCACCTTGTCTGGTATTCTTCAAACCATCCCCAAGCTCGCGCACACAAATTATTACATTTCCCAATTCGCGTAATAAGTTTCAGCTTCTTCTCCTCTTCTGAGCCGTGCAATAATTTTGCACACAAAGTACAATTTCCTCGAACTTCTATTTATTCTCGGCAAACTCGATCTAAATTAATGTAAAGCGTCTCTTCCTGTTTGCTGATTATTATGATCTTCTTTATGTTCGACCCAGAAAATGTACATATATTCCTTTTTCAAGTACTTATAATTATTTTATTATTTGTTGTACTTTAATTGAGATAGACAAGGCGTTACTCTGTTAATTTTCTTTGTTATATTTTAATATTCGCTATGAATTCAACTTCAAAACCGTGCTTATACTGGCACTGTTATATATATAAACCTACAATTTATTTTTATAAAAAATTAATACGAATACCTAAGCATATAATCATTATATATTTTTAAATCAAATTTAATTATAGAAATATTGTATTATCTGATAAAATATAGGGTGTCCCAAATTACGGCAAGATTTGAATTGGCTACCATGATTGTAGGAAATTGTTGACAGCCTCGAAAGAAAAACAATTTGACGGTTCGTAAATTTTATACAAAATATGATAAGAATCGTGTTTTAACCTCGGCAACTGGAAAAAGATTAATTGAAAATTTTAGGGATCAGTTGGAGATGATAAACACACCGGTCGTCCAAAAACAAGCCGTTCAAATGTATTTTGAATTCAAATCTTGCGTTAATTTTGAGACACCTTTTATTTACCCTTAAAAGTAAAGGGGACGATTGTTTGAAAAAAATTAATAAAGTTATCAAATAAATTTCTTATAATTTTGCTAACTCAGTATAGCTTTGCAGCTTCGTAAATTTTATGTCGTGTGTATTCAGAAATATCCTGTATAGAAATATGTGTTTGTCATCCGTGAATATTTTATTCAGCTAGGAATATAAAAAGTAAAATGCGTAATAAATTATGGCGCTATTTTTTACATTAAGATTCATAGTGAAGTCAAGTCGCGCCGAGTAGATTTTCTAGATATATCATTATTTTCCAAAACATTAACTTCCTCGCAAATTCACTAACTCTCACTCAACTGACTAGCTTTATTAAGTTTCGGAGAAATTGGCAAGTTTAAGTAAACATGCGTGCACAAATTTAGCTTATCACCTTCGTTCGATAACTATTTTTCGAATAAAAAACTAGACTGCAAGTATCTAAAATTAAATAGAATTACCATGGGCTTCCGGTGGCGTTTGTAAGTGACGTGTTTAGGTTTAGTAGTAGTGCAGGTTCGTGTCGTGGAATAATTAGGAAGGCTTCTCCGGCGCAAAGAAACGCTCGTTGGAAGTAACAACACCTACATGTGTATGTACACAGTATTCATTAAATATGCTCAACAGGACTACCCGCTGATTTAATCAGTCATCAGGCAGGAGTAAATAAGTTTGCTTTCGTATCTTGCGCCGCTTTCAGGACTACAAACAGAAAAAGCACAGAACAGAACATGTTCATCATCCACTACGATGTTCTGCAAAATTGAGTCTGTCACTTTATAAAACTTAGCACGTTAAAGCGTGTGTACAGGCATTGCAGTCATATTACATTACTTTTTCATACTATTTGAACTATATTCTCACATTAAGTGTCACATTAACTTGAAATGTATCTGAAATCATGCAAGCTCAGGACATGCCATTGTGTTGTCCTGCCTTTCTTTACTATTTATGTGTTACACTGTTACGTATGTTTATCCTTAAATTCAATACTTAAACAATGACAATTAATCTTTCAAATTTAAAGCTTTTATTGCACAAAGTCAAACAAAAGATATTTAACTATATATTTCTCCAATTAATTAAATTTATATGTTGCAAAAAATAATACCTAATGCAATGCACATTATTTACATTGCATATTTATTATGATCAGTGATCACCAATACCATTCTGTTCATTTACTTATCTATTTATAGCATTAGATTTATTTTTCGAGGAAAAAGTGTACGCCACCCTGTGAATAATTCGTAGAACGGTTTTATAATTCAAATTGCATATGAAATGTAAATATGCAAAGGTTTTTTGTTAGCTAATTTTCGCGCTTATCCTTTGCATGTGCCAAAATATGAAATGTGCGAGGGTCACACAATACGACAAACAGCCGTCGACCAACTTCCAAATTTCGCTTTTGCGCCAGCTTAAATATTCAGCGAGACAAACACAACGTGTTTAAATCCAACTTAATCAAGGCGCCGTTGAGCTTAGGGTAAAAACGCTATGGAAGTGTTGGTACGAGCCTTTTGCTCATCACTTTCGTTCTAGTACACTACAATGATTCACTCACTTCACGTACTCACATCTCGCATCCAAATTCTTGTCTCTTGTTTGTTATTTGTTAATATCTCTAGTGCTCTTCAGTGCCACGATTGTGCTTAACAATGGATGCTAAACGTAGCAAACAAACATTGTAATGATGCGAGAAATAAATATGTAATAAGATACTCTAAACTGCATCAAAGTGCAATCGTACATTGTATACATGAAAAACATTTCTAGTGTAAAAGGTCGTGTAAGCGATTGTTTAGATTTTTTGTGTTTTGACATTGTGACATTCTCGTAAGAATTTAAGAAATTGCTTGAGAATTCTTTTTTTAATAAAATAGTTATCTTAAAATCCAAGATATTCGAAAACATAATAAGTTCTAATGTTGGCCAAATACAGCAAACGAAGGGGTAGGTCTAATCTAAATTCAAATTATACAGTCATGATAAAAGTAAGTAAGTATAAATAGCAAATGTTTGTTGTTTTTATTTGTGTTTCATTAACATGAACAGAATTAACCGGATGCGAATCGTGTATCTAAAATCACCTCCCCGGCAAGTGATAAAAGACAATTGAACAAAAAAACGGAGACACAGGACGTGCCACGTTTTTTAAATAAGAGTATATGTAATAATAAAACAACTCACGCACAGAGACGCCAAAATACAACATTAGACATGTCATTTACATACCGGTTATCTTTATTCGTACCATAATCCCCTTTTGGTTAGATATGATCTGTTATTACCCAGCGAAATAAGGCAAGGAACGCAGCGCAACGTAAGGCGAGGCAGTGAAAAGGTAAAATAATGATAACCAAGGAAAGACTAAGCTCTTTCGGTGTGTTCTGGTTATATCGATAGAGGCGGTGTTTCATATTTTTCCACTTAAATGAGGCCAAAAGCGGATTGTTCTCGCGGTTTCAGTTCTCTCTAAGGGGATGAAGAAATGGATCATATCTCAATCTAAGGCGGCGCCATGCGGAGAGCTTTACGCGCATCTGGGTATACTCTTTCAGAATGCCAGCAATTGTAGAAAGAAACGGTTCCATTAATAATCGAAAATGGTCCCAGTAAGTGTGCAGTTACCGAGTGGAGAACGAACCATTGCGATGATTTAATTATTCATTAAGGCTGAAATAAATTATTACCCATGGACGTTCTTAATCTGCACTTGGGGGAAATAAGCTGACCGCGAAAATCCCTGATTTCTTTACTCTCCCGTGATTGATCGATAGCGCATGTAATTAGGATGTAATTTATGCGGCTTTAGTCGTGGAAGATTGCGCAAGGGAATCTTGACATTCTGAACTCACTTCTATCAACCAATTTCTTTTCATTTTGGCAACTGTCATTGCTTCTTAGCTACCATTTTTTACTTACATTTATTCTCTGATAAACTTAGCAGACTTTCTATTCATCTATCTAAGTGTACTTTCAATATTAATTCATCGCTTTATGTTTGTAGAGCAAACGAGTGAGTAAGCAGAAAATGGAACCAAATAATGGACCGCAACAGCTTTGTTCAGATTTTTATTGTGCCTGTGAGACATCTCATCTCTGTAATAATTTATATCGTAAAAACGATCGGGCGCAGTTTCGCTATGTGTTAAACAAAGGTGTCGTATGTACCTACAGCAACACACATAAGTCACAATTTGTAATCTCTCTTTTGCTTTCAAATTAACTATTCAATAAATAATTAACAATGTGAAAACATATATTCATATTGCATACATAAAATATAGTGAATATAGTGAATATTTTATACTCAAAATCAATTCTAAACATATCTTCCGTCTATGGTGTGTTAAATACAATTAAAAAGAATATGATGGCAAAAACATAGGATGCCATTATGAAATCCTTACAAAGCAGATATGTGCCTCTATCTCTCGTTTTCTTTTATGAATTGGTTTAAGATTGAAAAAACTCTAGCATTTCAAGCAAATATTGTTATTCGTTATCGCGGGTTAGTAAATAAATAAAAAAAACAAAATCCGCGCCTTTCGTATATCGCTGTAGGTCATGCATCCCTAGTGAGATAGCGTGCACTTAAGCAAGTATATTCTGAACAATTTTTCAAGTGCAGGTTAATGAGGCCGTTACGTAAAAAAATCCGCCTTTCATGCCGCTTTTCACATAAAATCTAGACAATGGGTAATGGCACACATACAGTCTGCATGTGTCGTGTATGCTGTGTGTGCAGGCATAATCCTTTGGTAATATTTTCTAAACGTATGCGATGGATAGAAGCGAGAACGTTAGAGGCTATTGCATAGATGCGTTGTGCGTTGCGTCTATCCTTGCGGGACGCTGGCGCTTCCAACTTCGTCAAGCGTCGGTACAAGTTGTGCACAGTAGCCTAGCACACGTCGCGGCGCCACCACCTCTCACAGTCGCTACCGGTCCTTTGCAGCCTGCTGCCGAAGTACGCCGTATCCTGTCCGTCCATATGTTCATCACGTTTAGTGACACACGTTGATCAGGCTAGGGCTTACCGCTTCGAATTTCGAATTTCGAATTTATTTCATAAACATTTCATTGCTCTCTATGAATCGAGATTTATTCTATAGTTGTGCGTAGTGTGCGTGATTTTTCGTTGCTTGAAAACTATAGATATTATCACGTGCTGATAGTGATCACAAGGGGGCAGCAAAAATTCATCTGAATTCTTCGCGGTAAGTTGGCTCTTTGTTGTTTAATTAATTTGCCAGAAATTAATATTTAATTAAAAGCTTGTGTTATTTATATGAGTGCGGAGTGCCAAAGATGTTTCCACGGCGCACACAAATTTTACAATAGCCCTTTTTAGTGTAGTCGAAACGATCAGAGGTTTTAAATGTTTCGCGCTTAAAACACACCCTGCGCCTCAATTAAGGCTTGCACACACTAACTATAACTATGCAGCAGCACCCCTTTCTCAGAGTATTATTAACACATCAAAATACTTTTGAAACTCGTTGCGTAAAAGGGGAATTTTGCCGCGCCGGCCGCATTTAGGTAACTCGCAATTAATTGTTTTAATAAACGGGAATTAAATTGAGCCTTAATTTAAAAGTACTACTTTTGCCGGTGTAAAATTTAAAGGAAACGTTTGATTTATTCAAAACCTCTGGGTCTCTTAACGATTTAGAGTAATAATATGGTATTTATAAACGTCGCTCAATGCCTGTGCATGATCATTTTTTGTTCTTTATGCTTTTAACGAGATGTAAAACACATTTTTGTGTCCAAAAATAAAGACAGGGAAACAAAATGTCATTAATTCTTTACTTCATGCCAAAAGATGCCTTTTTATTTGTTAGTGTGCTTTTCAGCTAAGTGTATTGTGTATTATTAACACGGAAACTCAAACTATGCTATATATTGTGTATAATGATTGAAAATAGTCTTTCAACTATTTCAGGTAAAAGAAATTTTCACGTAAAAACCTTAGCGATTTAGGAAAACATCTGCAGTCTAATTTAATTCTGATTGTAAGTCGAAGATAATCGGGGGGATAATAACATCGAGATTGAATCGTGTTGAGATTAATGAAAAATCGCTATAGTCTACGCTTAACTTTTTTCATTACGCGAACAATTATTAATTGATTACCACTCAATTATTACGATATAATTAACGCGCGTTTAATAATTAATTATACTCGATGGAATTTTAATCGAGTATGGCCTAAACGTCCATCCAAATATCTATTGAAATTTCCATTTCAATTAAAATCTCGCTACGTTTTTTATCTTTTTGGCAATTACGTATAGTTATGGGGGGATAAAGTATTTGTAGACGTTTTTAAGAAATCCGCTCGATAGAAGAAGCATTTGCGTTCCTTTTCGGTATTATTAATTCGGTTTGGACTCGCGTATGAAAATTTATTGCAAGGCGAGGTGTTTTTTTTATATACACAGCCACACAGCCAGTCTTTGCCTGCCAGAGCTGCTCCTGGGGTAGAGACGTGTGCATTAGCAGGAAATATATTTTGTAGGCGATGTATTCTTTGTTCAGAAAAAGAGAAAAACTATGAAACGTTGAAGAGAAGGAGACAATAAAAATATACGTGGGGGTTAGGGGGTTAAGTAGTTTCAAAGGACAATAGTGAAATATAGTCCTGGTGCAAAGTTGTTCAGAGTGAATCTAAGTTGATTCAAACATACATGGCCACTAGCTGTCACTGTATATACAAAGATAAAGTAATATTAATGAGTCTCGCCACCCCCCACGTAACTGCCCCGGTAACTACCTAGGGCCCGTCCAAGCCGAACCTTTATTTTAACTTAATATGCATGTGCGTGAAACCACAAAAAGGCCCGCTAATGTAGTAATCACAAATTTATCAGATATTGCATATATGCGCTGCATTGACGATTACTTAGATTTTCTTATCTCCACCGAGAAATGGTAAAACATACACGAAATATGACAGATTATTTGGCCGTGTATGTATTTTACCTTAGACTTGGAATTTTGGATTGTCAGATTTGTTGTAAGTAATACACATTGGTCATACACATTGGCAGATATATTTATGTATTATGTGGAAGTGAGATTTAGTGCTGGGACTTATCATGCATTTAATTATAAGAGAACCAGGTTTCGCTCGGTCGATATGGGGCGGTAGTATTGTATAGAAACACTTTGAAAACTCCAAATCCTCTCAGATTTGCCAATAATATATCACTGTATTTGGTCAGCGGTTGCTTGAGTACCAAAACAAGAACACTCTGTTATAATCCTCAAGGATTTACTGCATTTATTTAGAATGATTATCACTTTATGAAACTTTTGTTGTCCGTAACCAACTATATTTTCGCCTTATTTTGTTTTATTTTATTATTTATGACCACAAATTTTCAACCTTATTAAAACTGACATCATGATCACAGTCTGTTCCCAGAACAGAACAGAACTAAAGGTTCTTAATTTTTGGATAGTTATAATTAAATAAATTTTATTAATTTAATTAATTTAACCAGTAACAAGTTTTTTCCTTTCTTTACATTATATCTGTTTTTTTATATTTTTTTATATTAGCGTCATATTTTATTAGGTTCTGTCTATATGCCTAAGGAATATCTTTTTATCAGTGCGTTTTCATATACTTTATCTTTTAGAAAATTGGATGATACTCTATAAATGTATAATTATAAGCATTGACATGTATATTAAATATAGCCTTTAATATTGATAATAATAAAGTCAGTAATAATAATTTTGACTGGTGAAAGGTTAAACGAATCATAATAATAATTAAAATTCTAATTAACTCTAATAATCCGGCCTTTCTCCGTTATATGCAAAACTAATATTAAAATAATTTTATGCTTTCAATTCTTTCCCATTAGAGTCGTTCAATCTCGTTGGATCTTCCAATTGAAATTGGTTTGCAATTAAAGTTTTTCAACTATTTTTTAGACTTCTTTTTTTAATTTCAGGAGCATACACAGCATATTATATTTTCTATATTTTGTGTTTTCGATGTGTCGTCAGTTCGAGAACTTTCCTAGCAATTATTGTCATCCCGTTTTGTTTTGACTTCTATGTAATATAAATGTTGAACTAGAATTAAGTGGAATTCCACCGTGAAACAGCAAGTTGTCCTGCGTTAGCTATACCAATGCTTCTCATCCAATGTCATGCAAAATTTTTCATTGACTTGTTTGTGCCCGGGGTAAAACAATCATACGCTGAATACAGCCACTCTACCAACATGGTCCGTGCGTCCGGTCGCCACATTTGTATATTTGTTTGTTAATACATAAACATTCTCTATATGCAAACTCTGATCTCGTGCATATATAACAAAGTGGTGCAATTGTTCCACTGTGATTCCAATTGCGGTGGTTTATAATGTTGTCGCCTGGACTACACCACAATTAAGCTGGCTGAATGCCCGGAATTGTAACTCTTTGCGCTTTTCATCTCTCGCATATTTATATACAAATATACATCGAAGCAGAAATGAATTCCTGTTTTTGTTTTTTGGATTGTTGTTATTCATATTAAACATGAACATTTGCCTGTTCAGGCTGATCTAGTGGATCAACACTCTTGAATCGCAATATAAACAACAAACAAGTAAACAACATCGTTCAAGCTTATTGTATGCAAATACATATTTGGAGAGCACAGAGGCAACAAGCAGGCGTTCGTTAATTAATTACTTACGAAATTTAATTTGTTCAAACAGGATGATAAAATTTAAAGAGACCCTTTCCCCATGTACGGTCCTTGGTCCCAATGCTCCAGCGTTTTATCGAATTTATTGCCATAATGTTTTTTTATTCATATATGTGTTCAAAGCTTTCGGATATTTTATAAATTACGCGTCCAAATGAGTATTTCTGATATTTGTTTGTCATAATCCATTATTTCACATAGTAAACCATAAATTATATTTAAATAGTCTATAAATTTTCTCAAATATGTAGTAGGCTTTATTCCGCCAACAAACAGTTCTTTCTTTTGTTTTTTTAAACTGGTTCGTATGTAAATCGCAACCCTTTAAATTATTCGAGAAACTATATTTTCGTTTTGCTTAAATGGACAATCAACAACTATCGATTATTATTAACAAGCATTGCAAAACTTTTATTGAATTTTTCATATAAAGAGCAAGCGGAAAGTTCAGATTAATCTCATCATTTAAGCATCCCTTAATTTCATTCACGTCGAATTTTTATTATTAAAATCACATATATCATATATAGGGTGATACGTTGTGCAAGTTTCACCCACATTCCATTGGCAGTCCCTGTTGACTACATGAAATTTTTTACAGTTTTCATGGTTGTCATATTATGAAAGTGGAACGTAGGGGGAAGAGTAGATAAAACTTCTTTCTTTCTTGTACACACATATGTTACTGCTGTTGCCGTTGAAATTGTCTTGTTGAACGTTGTTTCATTACAGGATATATAGGGAGTATCATGTTTCTCCCCAAAGTGGTTTGGACCCTTGGCCATGCGTCTTATAATTGCCGGTATTTTGGTGTATTTTTCGTTGTTTTCGTTTTGCCACGTCCATCAGCAAGCTCAGTTTATCGGATTACAAGAGACACGGTAACTAGCCAAACAGGGAATCCACTTTTAGCGGATTAGTGTAAGCTTAGGGTTTGCAAGGCCACCTGAGGCTAATATAACTAATATGTCATGTTGTACTGCGCCCCTACTCATACAACGACAATTTGTTTCTTCGCGCTTATACATGTTAACGGAAGTAACAATGGATAGAAAAATCTATACGCTATACCTTGGATCCTATGCAAATATGCCAAGAATGATGTCACACAATATTATTAGTCTCTTAAATCTTATTTGGCAGAATAGAGATGTCTAAGAGTGTGTGCGCCGTGTGCGCGTCTCAGGCTCTCAGCTCAGGTGTTGTTCATAATTATTGATTATAGTTTTCTATTTTATTTATTATTTTTATTAGTGGGATATATCATTTCAAGAAGCAATGAGCTCACGATTGATCTTGTTGCAGTGCATCGCCGTTGCAATTCTCTTAACGAGTTTTATTTCCCGAGGCCTTTGTGTACCCTTTTCCACGCTCGGTTACCGACGCGTCGCGACGCTTTCCGGTGCAGTTCGAGATCTGAATTCAAATCCCTTGCGTCTAAAGTACCCCTTAGGTTACTTCCGAATCCATATATATAGGGAGGCGTATGTACAATAGACACATAACCGGGAAAGAATAAGAAAAGTATTTTAAATCATTTCTTGCGATTTTGTTAGCGCCCC
>JARJEA010011160.1:0-10002 GCA_030264595.1 Oligota sp. GC000189
CTGGAAAATTATTGTCAATCAATAAGTTTAAACGATTTAATTTTTTTTATTTGTATAAAAGTTCCGAATGAAACAGAATCGGTAAAAAAACACAATCATATGACAGGCGAACCTATAAATTTATGATCTGATTTTTCGAGAAAACCTATTAGTTATTTATCGACTTACCTATTTCCACATGCCAGTTGCGTGATTTCCGATCAAAACATATCTAGAGTTGCTCTACTTTATATACCATATAGGAAGCTCAATAACAAGAAAATAAAAAGGGCTTAATGTAAAGGCACCGAACAATAATAAACATTTTTTTAGTCGTTTCGTTACACATTAAACTGCTAGACATGCGTTCCGAGGAGGAAATAACGATCGCGATTTCCATAAAACATTTTGTGAATCTTTTTATACAAAATATTATATTATTGCACAATGCATACTTGCTATATAGGGGAAAATACCGCGCGACACGCCAAAGTGCAATAATAAGGCAGAGAAACCGAGAATAATTAATAAAAATAAAATTGCGGACTTTAAATGATAAAAATGTATTTTATGGATAAATAATATGTATTATTATTATTCCATTAAGGTGAAAATATTGCCGGGTAATAATACAAGTGGTTTCCTGAATTTAAGTCCTTATACATTTAATATTAATTTGTGTAATATCGAATACGCTTTTTTCAAGTTTTAGATATATGTCGGTATAATCTGAATTTTCGGCGTAATTTCTCGACGGATTTTTTTTTATTATTTGGCTTCCTGCAAGACGCGAGAAAGAGAAAAGCGAATAAAAAGACTACATGCAGAAGGAAGGTTATAACGTAAGGTATAATCTGATCACATATATCGCATTGGACGATTTGGAGTGGCATCCACGTCGTCGAGTTCAAGAATACAAAGATTTCAATTTGGTCTCGAAATTGCCTTTCAATATCTATAATACGACGAAGGTACCTGTACAAGAGAATATGCAAAACCGAAATTTTATCATTGCTAACAAATATCTCTCTCAGTAGACGTTTTTCAACTCCTTTGAAAAATTCTCTGCACTCTTTTCAAACACCACGATTTCTTCTTTCTTCCACCTTTTAATACTGATGAATTTCACCAATTGATCAATTTATAGATCAGTTAATAACAGTTTCAGTTCCACTTCATCAGCTTTCTTCACGTATGAAGCAAAAAATACAACCTATATACATGGAACATTATTTGTGTGAGACACTATAAAATTTATGTTCAGCTTTATCTTCCTCATTAATGTTTTTAAACAAAGGAAACCTAAGAAGCACCGTAAAAACAACAAAACCAAAAAAAAAGAGTCATGTACACCTAATAATTTACTCCGAAAAACCGAATTTAGGCGCGTGTCGTTTACCATTTCTTATATTATTGTCGTTGTTTACGTAGTGCGCGCACTTGGAAAGCCATTAAACTTCGTGTTCCACGAGGCTACTTTGAATGACTTTAAAATTTTATTTCCGAACATTCCATCCAACACGTGCACCTCGTCGTTTCGTAACACTAAAAGACTGGCAATTCAATTATTAACGACACATGACTATTAAAAGCACATAAACTTAACAGCATTCAAAAGTTAGCCGAAAAGCAAAAACTCCGAAGAATACGTTCACCTGAAAAGTTGATTATAGAAAAAAAAAAGAAAAAGAAAATAGGTATTATATAAGTAAGTTAATTGTCAATTAATTACGACCGCGATAAAATAACGTTTATGGTGTTCCTAATTTTAGCATATACAGAGGATAAAGTTAACGATGATTGTGTGTGTTCCACAATGATGATTATGTTGATAATCTCTCGATAAGAACAGCTTTTACCAGCTAACTTGACTTCGTGTGTGTGTGCGTGTGTGTGTGTGTGTGTGTGTGTGTGTGTGTGTGTGTGTGTGTGTGTGTGTGTGTGTGTGTGTGTATAGTTGAAGATATTTCAGTAGATAGTGTGTTGTGTAATTCAGTAATAAAAACATGTAAATGCGATGCGAGGAGTGTACTCGTGGTGTAATCTGGGCAAAATTTATTTATGCAACAGGATGTCAAAGTATCCACGAACGAAAAATGACCGCCTATATGCAAATTTTCTGGAATCGCCATTATACTTTTCCCATATTATTTACCGCGTATATGACTCAACGATCTACTTCTAAGTGTCGCAAGGTTGAATCAATTAAATTACTTACTTAAGGAACGGTCAATATGTTATTAATACAATAAATTTTGTCATCCATCACGTTTTCCGTATTATATCGAATCTTATATGTGAAATGATGGCGTCTGAATGTCAAGTGAACTTGATACTCCATTCTTGCAATTTACACCAAGGTAATTTTGAACTGGATTCATGAAACTCGAAACTCCTAATGTACGTGGAGGTTAATAATATAATCAGTATAATAACATAACGTGCATTTATAAATTGTCTGTTGTAAAACAAGGTCGATTGGGAGTGTGTGTTGTGCATTTCCTGCAACAATTTCCTCTGATTCGACACGTGTGCACCGCACTAACAATAATATTGTAATGCGTAACTTTAGCCGTGCTTAAAACAATATTTTAATTAGGTCAATCGCTTAAAATAACAAGAACGGCAATTTCGATAATGTTGTTCAATCAAAATGTCCATTTAATCAATAACTCGCACGGTATTTATGTACAATGGAAAAACGTCGTTTACATAACTCTCTTGCTCTCTCTGGCTCTGTTATATGACGAGATATCTTTTAATTAATCGCTTGCCATTACTTAGATCGTAATTATTAAAATAACAATTTCATTGTTTGTTCAGAATTAATCACACGAAACAATATGAGTTCTTATCTCGACTCTGAAATTCATAATGGAATAATAAACGTTATATACTACTATGCTACTACTACCTACGTGTAGTTAGTGAAAACCTCGAATGAATAAGGATGAAGTAGCAGTAGGTTGAAAAAAAGAAAAGCTCGCATGTATCCATCTGGTTCTACATGACTATATGTAGTACATGGTGCTTTTATATTTCAAGTAATCTACGTAATGTACTGAAATAGTCCGTTGCAACTCGTTCGCGTGTACACTCTTTTACAATTGCCTGCATCTCTCGCTCTCTTTGGTACTTAAAAGTTATACGTACGTGCTCTTACTTCATGATGCTGCACCGCCGTTGTTAAAATCTTAGGTAATTTCATCGGATCTCATTTAAGATGAATATACTACATCGTCTTCTATCAAAACTTTTACTATGATACCTTCTTACTTATCTATAATTGACTCCGCGATATAAAAAGTTTTCTTTAACCATCGATATTATTTAATTTCATTTAAAAAAATGTTTATGAAAACTTTAACATAATGGATGTCGTATACATAAGCAAAAAGGTTCGTAAGATTCGTGAAAATAATCGCGCAATTTTTATGCTTTACAAACTTAGGCAAACATTTATTAAAACAACGCAATCTAAAATTTATTATCTCATTACTCACTAAAAGTTATTCTCCCGCAGGATTTTTCACAGGTACTAAAATTTGTTTGCCTTTTTGTATATAGTATACTCATGTTTTTTTCTCTGCAGAAACAGAAAAAATACAATAAAAGAAAAAACAACGAGTATGCAACGCAAAAAAATAAATCCTCGAGCTTTTTACAATGCACTGTGTGCGAATGTGAACGCATAAAGAATTCAAAGATAACAGAAAAAGAAAGATTTATTACAATTATTAAAAGGTTTTCGAAAAGTTGGTCAAAGGAAGTGCGTTGTATTCTATTCGTGTATATAGGTACAGACACACATACGCACAATATAGTGTGTGTCGGTTATTGTTAGGCCAAGAAGTTTTTCTCTCATGCGCGCCTTTGTGGGTAAAATTTGCAATTTAAATTTCGCGCAATTTGACTTTGAATAATAATCCGGTAGAACTAGCGTGGTTATGTAGTTTTGTTATTGTTGTTGTAGCTGCAGACGTCGCCATTAAGATATTTGATTGCACTACTCCTACCACGTATACGTTGCTGAAGAGTAAAGTGAATAGATTAAGCCGGCGTTGTTATCAGTCGACGGGCATAAATGCATAAAGAACAAAAGGAAATCGTACTTACTTAGACTCTTAATACTATGTGCTAAATGCGATCGTGAGTACTAGCAATTATTAAACTCGTCGTCGCTAGAAAAATCGCACCATGGGTGTATGCTTAAATGTCGTTCTCTTTTTATAATTGTTTATCGAATCGCTTCGGGAAAATGGTATGAAAAAAAATTAACGAAATGGGAAAAATTCAATGCAGGTTCTATTCGGGTTTTTTCATTATTATTATAATTTTTTATAGTCGCGGCGCAAATTAAAAGAAAAACCACTAGAGTCGAGCTTGTTTTAATTAGAAAGTCCTTGACTTCGATTTTCGCTCCTAATTTGCACTAATTGCAAGTGTGTTTTTTGCGATTAAAGTGCGTCTATACAACTTGTCTATAGTCTGCTCGTTGTTAATATTATTTGCAGCGTCTACATTGTGTTAATAATTATTTAATTAACGGAATATTAATTACATATTAATAAACCATTAAGGGGTCACACACAACAAACGTGCGAGTCACTTTATAATTGCCGAATTAATTACTATATGAAGATGTGTCACACAATACAATACGTATATATGTGAGTTGTTTCAATTGCGTTGCAAAATGTGTGTTTTTATGGTGTCGTGAAAAGCCTAGGAAATATCAAGTGAAAGGGGACGACGTAAGGGGTGGCACATTTTTCATACTCACCAACATAAAAATATTATAATATTTTATATGCGACCATAAATTTCTGTAAATGTACCTAAGTTTCAGTAAAACGCCCTGAGTTTTTGATTTAATGTCTCGAAATTTTCTCTATAACATTCCCTCATACGTATGCATATACCACTATACGAGCGAATAATACTCAGAGATCTACTAGGGGGAAAACAATTTTAGATTTTTTCACTTTGTGTCGTCTATATGTAATTATATGGCGAAATTTTTGCATGGGTCCTTGGCAAGAACAAAACGACGGAGTATCATTAGTCAGGATTAACAAACACGCAGCAACAAAAAAAAATAAAGCCAGGGGGAAAAAATTAAGGACCTTAATGTTACATCCTGACAATCTTTTTTTTTTTCTTTTCATTCTTTATATATTTATATTGCTTACAAGGCGTACTTTTCTCCGGATTAAATTCTTCTGGACATTCGTGCCCACTTCACCGAGTTCTAATGAAAACTCAGCAAAAAAAAAACTATTTATTATATACTTATATAAAATTGTCTCTCGATTAAATTTTTCATTTGTTTTCGCTTTGCGTTTTGATTTGGTTTGGAAAACAAACCATCAAGAGAGAGAGAATGCAAAGAGCTACACAAATGCATGCATGCGCAAATAATATAAAGGGGTATAAGCCGAAAAGAAGATTAAAATAGGTTTCCGGCCGGAAAGATCAAATATTAAAAAAGTTTGCTCGCGCGCTCACTTTTCGCGTCTTCCTCCCTTAAATAAGCCGATCGTGACATTCCAGAGGCATGCCATTTAACGAAACGTTTTGTTTCCCCGAGACCCTAATTTTTCATTACAAAAATCATCAACATGCAGCAGTGTAATTAGCATCGTAAATAAAATGCCCCCTTTTTCTGTGTTCCAGAGAGCTTAAGAGAATATTTTAGCAAATACGGGGAAATATCAGAAGTGATGGTGATGAAGGATCCAGCGACACGACGATCAAGGTTAGTCTTAACAATGTCCAACATTTTTCTCTTAGTTTTAATTGTTTAGAATATATACATTATGCGTCAGAGCTCGCTCTTTGAAGCGTACAAAAAGAAAAAAGAAATACGTGAGAGCAAAAAATAGTGCTTGCATCGCGTCAAGTAATCTAACTGAAACTCGGTTAATCAGTAAGTTTGTCAAGAGATGAATTAACTCTGCAAGTTTCTAATGCGGTTACGAGAAAGAAGGATCTTGTCTCTCATCCTGTCTGATAAAGAGATTCAGTTAGCTTCCTTGATTTAAATCGCTCGAGTGAATGCTAATTTCACCAAAAATAAATCCCATTTGCACCAATAATTCACATTACCACCATCGTCAATATATTTAAATACCTACAAATAGTCGAAACTGAAAAATGCATAAATTATGTAAGTACCTAGTGATACTGTTTAGACACTAGACACCCTTAGAGAGACTCTTGGCTTTTCTCAAAATTTGCTTTGTAAAAACCGCCACGAAACAGTTGATAATATTTTCCCTGTTATCGGGAGGTGGGTGAAATAGTTTCGTAGACCAAAGTAGTAGAACATTGAAATATTGCAATAATATATACATATGCAGCCTTCTGTTTCGTATTGCAACTGGTATCTGCTGGATGCATACCGGAACAAGCCATAACTTATGGGAGGTAGAGGTGAATCCGGGCGAATCGTCTACTTTCCCCATTATTTGTGATTTGCTGTCGGGATTCTCGTAGATGCACACAAACATTGTGCCTACATGCAACATACTCGTTGTTATTGTGCAGCTCATAGGGGTCGGGGGGTGATCTGCTACATACCGAGTACATTCTTTAGATATGTGTCTGCTCAATGCTCTAGCCATGAATCAACCCTCATCTCTACATCTCTGTTTGTCTGCCTATTTGCCGCAACATGGGGCGAATTGATAATAACTCGAATTCCTATGCATGCACTGATATTGGAACGGTAAATACACGTGGAGCTCCCAATATATTGTGCAGCTATTATTATAGAGGCGACTTGTTGTTGTTGTTGTTGTTGTTGTACGTTGCATGATCAATTGCTTCATTATCGCTTATTAGCTAGTCGTTGCCGATTACCGTTAATTGATAAATTGTTTAATTGTTCCCCTCGGAATAAACAACAAGAATATATAACTTTGCGGAACAAGGTTAATGATTCGCCTCCGCTGTTTTGCATCCAGTATTTTCGCTCGTTTCTCCGTTCGTATATATAGTGGCATTAGAAAAAAACAGTATATAGGTAAAAAGAAAACTCGAGTGTTTCAGAGACATGCGCCGTAAATAAATAATGAAACAACTTTTCTTACACGCCTCGCTGCCTCGGTAAAGTGCAGATAAATTCTATAAGATGAGCAGCCTAAATTTTCCCCATGAATTTCTAACGCCATTTCATGTTTTTTACAATCGAATCCAAATAGGATTCTATACTCGACGCGAATTTCCAACAAATTAAATACATTTTTAGACACTGAAAACTCTATAAATTGCCAATGGAAGTAATAAAAGCTTTTGGATTTTCAATCAACGTCGTTTCGTCCCGCGTCCATTCACTGCAAATTGCTTTTTATCAATTGAAACAACTCTCGATATCGCGGCGAAAATCAATGCCCGACGCGATGACTTTTTGTCCCGAAATTTTACTTCCAACAATGGCCATTGCTGGTGTCATCTATTCGTTGTCATAATGAAAACAGTCTTATCCGATTATGCTAATATTATCGCTGCGTTTCACTGATAGTAGGTACTAGTTGCTCGCCTATATGACCATGCTATAGTGAACTTTCTCTCTCCATTTCTCTCTGCACGTAGCAGTTTTGTGCGAATCTGTCTTCCCGGTTTCCTTTTCATTGTTTACCTCTGGGTCCCCGTGAATATACATGAGCGTTACATATGGAGGAGCGGCCCGTGTTATTGCAGACTTGTCTTTCTACTTCTTCCGATGTTTGCTCGACCCTTCTGTGTCAGGGTCTTTCAATCTAACCTAAGCTTTATGTCCGACTTAAGTAAACATTTTTCTCCGGCACGTAATATAGGTGTAGTGTGTGTGTATAGGTATATATAAAATAGAAGGAGCAAAACAGCGTAATAATTTTTTTTTTTCGTCGAAGAATGGCTTTTGTTTGTGTTGGCCGCATAATTTATATTACATATAAACATTTTGTGAAACCATCTTTTTCCGGCACAGGTGTGTTTCATTAAGCATGAAATGGCCACTTGTACACATTCGTTCACTAAGTGCTGCGTAAATATAACTCGGCCAGCAGCAAGCTGCATCTTTCAATAAAGTGTGTAATATTTATCATTTTCACGCATCGTATCGGTCGGTAATTAGAATGCAGGTAGAGGGTGTAATCCGGAACTCTATTTATACATGATGTTAGTCGACGTTTATGTAGAGTGAGGAGAAGGCCATTAGGAACGGAAGACCCAATGCACTAAGGCATAATTCGTCAAGAGCGCAATCAATCAATCAATGCCCCGTCTGACGGAGCAAATCCGATTTCCTTGAATTACGACGAGCACACACACACACACATACACACGTGTATATAGATATATAGTGGCCGTCTTAACGCCCTTCTTACACGCGTAGTGAACATATCTAAATATCAACACTCGCAAAAAGTGTTGGAAGTATTTAAGAGTAAAAACGAAGTTCCCCAGTAAAATTCCAAGATTACCCCCCTATATATACGAATACGAGTCTATATCCAAGAGATCCAATCATCAAGTTGGAGTAACTTTTTGATTAACTGGCATGGGTTCTCCATTTTTCTTCTTTAATCGGGTGACGTATTTTTGTCACTAAAAATATTGTCGTACGATTGAAATCATTTTTTTTTCCCTTCCTTTTCCAAACGAATGGGAAATTTCTTTTTCGGATCGTGTTCTTATATAGGTGTATTTTAGAGTTTGCATTTAAGTCCGCGCTCGCTGGCATTCATCATTTTTAATAATCTGTAGCGACGGCGGTTTCAATGAATACATATATCCACGCGTTTCGTCAACGTTGCGCGAGCTCTCGCAGTTGGTTTAGCGTGGAGGAGAGCGATGTACATGTAATATAATGAAAAGGGCTTTAATTTAACGAAATAATCTTGCTCGCTTTTTGACGTTCGGGCGTTTTTAATTCCTGTACGTACTACACAACCGCCGTCGTTCTAGTTGAACGTGCACATATATAGCCTAGGTAGATAGCGACGGCGTCGGTGCTCACCGTAAATGTACTAACTAATTGATATTACGTTACGCTCCCTCTCTCTCTCTTGCTCTGTACTGGTGTTATGCACTACGGAATTTAACCCTCAGTCTGTGCGCTCAGTTTACAAGTTCCCCATGGGGATCAACAAAGGTCCCTCTCATTGAACCACACCACCGCCACCACTACTCACCGTAATCGGTTCAAAGTTTTTGGACAATCCACTAAGTGTTCAGAAATGTTATCAAAATATCCTCCAACAAGCATATTTTCGAATTATCACAAGTGCGTTTTGCGTTCCGGCGTTTTCACATCTCGCACTGGCATAGCAGATTAAAGTCTTCCAAATTTGGTTTTTGTCCAGTACTAAGTCTATGTTTATGGCTTAGGTATACTTTTGGTTTCTTTTGGGGATTTCTATTTGGATTTTCAAGTTCTCTTTGGTCAAAGAATCTTTGGCCTTACGAGTTATCTTACGAATGTTGGAAACAAAATAAAAATATTTTGCTTTTGCTCTTAAGTTCGATCAAACTGATCGAAACTTGATAGATGATTTTAAAACAAGAAACAAATCAAGTTTTTATGAAAGCCCTTTATATGTTGCCTTTACTATATGAACTCTTTTTTGAGTTTTAATTTTGTATCGTACGTTTGGGCATAAATTAAGCGATTTATATAATATGTATGTTCTGTATTGCAATCGTAAATTAATGATTGATTGAATCTGCATTTGCTTTGTCATTGTGGCATGATTAACAACATGACTAAGCGATTATTTCGATGATTATTTGATGTGTTTAAAATTATTTTGATCAAATATGTTGATTCCACCCTTTTGACATATTTCCGACAACCCTTTAAGTGCTTTTAAAACATCTGCAATTTTCGGGGCCATCAATTAATGCTTAAAATGAAATTAATCTTCTTAATGACCTAGTAGAAATTGTGCCTCAATTGTAGCATCTGTATTTTTGTGAATTGACGTGTTTAATTTAAAATTAATTTACAATTTGTTTGCTATTTGTTCCAAATTGTTA
>JARJEA010011527.1:0-11333 GCA_030264595.1 Oligota sp. GC000189
AAAATTTGGAAACACTATGAAAACTGATCACTTTAGAGTTTTTAGTCTATCTCAGAAAAAACTAAAATTACACCAATTTGTAAAATGTTATAAACCTTTAACAATTCAACAAATGAACGAAAAATTACGAGACTCCGAAAAATGGAAAACAAAATTAATTATATTTCAGTAAAATTTAATTTAAAAAAATGTCATGTTTTGATGTGATGTAACTTTTATGATGTGAAACATGGGGAAAATTAAGTTTTGAATAAAATATTTCGCCCCATATAAATAGGAATGCAAGTTCCGTGTAAAAATATTTTGTTCTCTACATACTTTTACATACTATTACAGACGGAAGAAAAATTTTCCAGCATTAAAACTTAATTATATTTACAGACCCTCTTCGAGCACAAATGTTAATGTGACAAATGATTATTACGAGGCGGAAAAGGCAGGCCAAGCTGGAGAATGCAAGAATTATTATAGAAATTGTTCTATAAGTTTATTTGGTTTAATAACGTGGGTAAAAAACTCTTACTAATTTTATCGGTTTCTTCTAATGAATTGCCAATAAATCGGACAAATAATATCCGGGGGTGGTTCGGAATAATTTATTTAGATTTCGTTTATTGATCCAAACAACCTATGTTCGAAAATATTTTTCATAGTTATTATTTCCCGAAATATTTGACATTTTTAAAACCTGAAAATAGAAGTTTTTTTTCGAATATTTTCGGAACGGGTTGAAATTTTTTGAAATTGAAAATATAAATTTTTCATTTAAAATACGATAGTGAATGTGATTACTCGCACTCTCTTCGCTCGCGCTCGCAAAAAAACTCGTCAGAAATATTCCCTATAACTCAACTTGTTGCCTAATATACTATTAGAGAATCAACAAATGCAGTACTTTTTATCCATTTAACCGATTCTCTAACTGCCATATTAACAAACATAGCCATGTAAGCAACCTTATCTGGGACACCCTGTATATCGATGGTTAAAGTGCAAAACTCGTAAGTTGAAATCTAAAAATTCATGAAAATGACGTAAGCGATTGGATGTCATAAGTGAAATTTTCACAAATTTTTAGATCTCGACTTACGAGATTTTACCCGTCGATATATTCTTAAATTGTAGAAAAAAACTATACAATAAACGTTTTTATTCATTTAAATTTTCCTATCAAACTTGACAAATTGCGAATCTAGTTAATAAATTTAAATTAAACACAGTAGGGAACAGTAACGTTAATTAAGGTAACAAGGGTATTTTATAAAAATAACCGAATGCAATTACTCGGACTTACTTACTCTTTGCAGACTGTTTAGTAGGTTTTGCAGATGCTTTAATAGTCTTCTTCTTTGCGCTCGTTTTACCGTTCATTTCGCCGCCCGCTTCTGAAACAACCGCTTCTATCGCCGATTTTTTCTTCATTACTTTCTTCTTCGGCACTTCGGTCGATGTTTCAGTAACTTTCCTTTTAGTTGCTTTTTCTTTTACATCAGCCGGCGCCTTTTTTACTTTTGTTGTCTTCTTTTTGGCGACTTCCACAGTATCGGTTGAAGCTCCTTTATCTTCGGATTTTTCGACTTTTACAGCCTTCTTGGTCACTGTTTTCTTACTTTCGGGAACTTCTTTTTTAACTGGTCGTTGACGTTGACGTTTGGGTGGAGCCCTCACAGAATTTGTTGCAAGTGATGCAGCAGTGGCCAATACCACCTGTCTGGATGATTTCCTAATTGGACTTTTCTTCACCTTTACCCCCAAGCTTTTCTTCTTTTGTCCAAATTTATTGGCTGGATTCGGTTTTTTGCCTAATGGTATTTCACCATTTATAAGTTCGACTTTTCCACTTGGGTGCACCTTGACTTCACCATCAAGAATGGTAGATAACTCGCCAGTCACAACATCGGCATCCAAGTCCAATGATTCACGTTTTGGTCTTGCCACCTTTTCTTTCTCGACTAAATAAGATTGGAATATGAAAATATATTTGCAAATGAAAAATAATAATAACTTACTGCCAGACATGTAAAAGTGTACAGCGGCACTTTTTGGTGTTCTCAGATAGAGGCCATTAATATTTAGAAACCCACCAGGGAATTTTTTATCGACCTGTTCAGAAAAGGCCATTATGTTGTCAACAATATGGTCAACTTTCATTCCAGTTTCTGCGATAGATAAACTGTAACAATCACCAGCGACATTGATCCTTAATTGCGTTGTCAATAATGCTTTTTCTATAGCATTTTTCACTCCTGGCAAATGGGATTTGTTCAGTTTTACGCAAAGGAGAACTTTGTTCTTCTTCTCGATCAAGTGTCCAAACGTTGTTAACACATAAGGGTAAATACTTGACTCTGCAAGGATTAGGTCATACATATTGAGGAACCGCACTTTCATTTCCGTTTCACTGTGAGTGGATTTTAATTCTTGGAACGACATGATATGTGTGATTCCCTTTATATTCTGTGTATCCAACAGTTCGCGGTAGTGGGCATTATTCGATTCATAGCTATCCAAATCCTTCTGATATTTTGTAATCAATACGACTTGCGAATTATCATTTAACAATGAATGTGGCACTTGGAATTCAATAAATTTCTTAGTGCTTTTTGGGATTTTAACGGCACTTATGTTTACTTGTATCCGTTCAGGCTCATCAAAAAGTTCCACCTTGGTCTTCTTAGACTTTTTACCTTCTGCAGACTTATCTGGTGTCAGTAGACCAAATAATTTTTTTACAGCGTTTTTCACGACATCCCGCTCAAGTATTCTTTCCTCTTTCTTAACTTCGACCTTCATTCTTTTTTAAAAAGATTTTCCGTTTATTCACAACCAAATGCACACTGAACAATGTCGATAATCACTAGCTCTAGCGATCGCTTAGCGACTAGTTTTCCACTTTTCAGTTTTGCAAAGTAACCTCAAAGAAAACATGTGCTTTCGATATGTTTCGATGTGCTTCTCGCGTGCAGTGCGCTACGCCGCTAAGCGCTTGTTGCGCTTAAAATTAAACCGTCGAATGGAATGGCCCCTAGCAAAAGCGTCAGCATCATTAGATCCACAGGGCCAATCAGAGTGCAGAACGTCCGAGACGAGCAACCTATAAAATTAAATTAAAATTTGAAGATTTCTAATCGAATTTGTTATTAGCAGTCAGAATTTCCGAACAGTTTAATTAAATTGGATTCGTCGCTCGTACCGCCCTCTGATTGGGTCCCGATGGCTATGTGATGTAATGATGCTGCTCGTATGAAATTTTCTCACTTTTTCAATCTTTTTAATTCAAAATTGCCCCTATCATTAAAGCCGGAAACCATTTTAAAATACTCAAAAAAATATTAATTTATTTAAATTTTAAAGTTTTTAAAGTTCATAATTATACTTTTCTGTTTTTATTTATACACGGCGTGTTTTTAATTATCGTCTAGGCCTCTAAACGTCGAAATTTGGATTTCACCAACACGTTTTACCATTGTTTTACAACGGTTTTACCTTAAATTCCATTTGTTTTCAAGAGTCAATTTATTTTAATTGGAAATTAATAAAACAATGTTTAGGTGATAGCTGGTGAGATTGGCCCTTAAAAGTTTATATTCCAAAAACTCTGTAGAATGCCATGGAATATGAAAACAATTGTTTTGTTTTGATGTTTGGAAAATCTAGGAACATTTTGGTGACATACGAAAATCCCCAAAATATTGGCACCAGACTTCGTGATAATGGTGCGGCTTTAGTTAGTTATCAGGTGGTTATCAGTTTTCACTTGATTTGCGAGAAAGATTTTCACGATGAATCTAAACGAAGCGCGCTACAAAGCGGGAAGCACATTTAAAAGAACCAATAAGAGTAAGTGAATGTTCAATTCGAATTTAATACTGTTTAGCAGGAACAAGAAACTTTTCAGTTGAAACAATACAAATCGGCATTGATCGGGCCAATTCAAAGGCACGCAATAAGAGGAAGTTTTCCGAAAGCGATGTCACCAGCGGAGCGCCCAAATGGAAACACAGCTCTAACGCCGGTACCACCACCGTAACAAACACAACGAGCGACTGCACCCTCGAAAACACCGGTGTTATTATGGGTAAGCCCTTTTATTTAATATATATATTCGATTGTTGCAATCTGAAACAAAATGGCGGACTTTTAGCAATAACCGAAGGTCGCGGCGAAGCCACTTATGAAGTGGGCATAGCCGTTATGAACATCAATCTAGCCGAATTGATTCTGATCCAGATATCAGACACCCAAAACTACCTAAAAGTATTGCGTAAGATCAATCTACTCAATCCAATTGAAGTAAACGTTTTCAAACAAATTAACCAATATAAAAATAATGATAAAATAATTTCCTCTAGATCGTAATACCTAGAACTATAACGTCGAGTAGGCTGGTGGATATACTCAAGGAAAATTTTCCTAACGTCACCATCGTTGCAACACCCAGAGGCTTCTTTAATAAGGCAGGAGGACTGATGCAAGTGCAGAAATTATGCGCGCCTGCATGGAATTCCGTGTTTCTGGTACTTCAGCAGAAGTATTATGCATTGACGGCCACAGGAGCACTCATGGCCTACTTGGAGAGCTACAAGCACATTTATTGCGCTAAAAATTCCATTAAAGTCGATTACCAAGAGTCCGAGTCCAATATGATTATAGATGTGTGCGCGGCTGCTAAATTGGAATTGGTCGCTTGTGCCGTGCCGGAAGCTGCTAATGCCAAGTACTCTAGTCTCAGAGGAATCCTTAATCATTGTCTCACCAATATCGGGAAGCGCACTTTGCGCGCTAACATTTTGCAACCACCTTGCAATTTGAAAGAAATTGAGAACCGCTTGAATGTCGTTGAGTATTTCTATAGCCACCCCCAACAACTGGACACCTTTCAGGTAACCAATCACTTGCATATATATTTTAGGAAGATCATCGAGAAACAATAAATTTACTAATGTGTTGAGATCAATTTTTGAAAATGTTTGTTTAGGAATGTATACGTTCATTGTCAAGAATCGATCAAATCCTATCACTGGCAACTTCTATCGATGATAAGAGCCAGCATGGTGCCGTACGTCACTTGAACTATATTCTGCAACTAAACGTGTTCTTAAATAACTTGGAAGACTTGCAAGAATTGGTGGCCGCATCCAAATTGGATTTCTTCATTCAGCTGGGCGCGATTCTCAACAATAACGACTTAATGGAGTTAAAAGAAATCTTCGAAGGAATAATCGAACCTGGAATGAAACCAGCTGTCGGAACCAAAGCCGTCCACGAGCGTTGTTTTGCAATTAAGGTGGGCTACTGCGAACTCTTGGACATTTACCGGAAGAAATACTCTGAAAAGATTAACGAAATGAAAGGTACGTAAGAAGAGCTTGTGTAAAGTTACCAGAAATTTCTTTCCGATGAGGAAAATCGTAATAACTTTTTACCAAATGAAGCAATTGGAAAAATCTTTGTAGCATAATCTAGAAGGAATCTTGGGACAGCTCATTTTATTTTAAAAAATTATTAAAATCACCTCCAACCCCAAAAAATGTTCAACTCCAAAATTTCAAATTATAATTGCCGGCGTTGTGCAATCATTTTTCAAAAAAAAATTCAAATCCTCATTCTTTATCTTTAATAAAAGTAATAAACAAATGTTAAAAAATGCCACCCCTATTTTTTAAGATATAGCGGTTCAAACAATTAATTACAATTCTTATCATATCCAGATAATTTTCTTTAAAAAAATTAAAAACATACAAAATCATAGAGGAATAACTCTTCTATACAAGGCATTTTCTAAAATTGTTTCATTAATTTATAGTGTATGTCGACAATATTGCAGAAGAATACAAATTGTCTTTACAATTAAGCAATAATACTACAAAAGGATATCATATCTCGATGAAATTAACTAGCGCTCAAAGAAACACTTTTAAAAAAACTTCTTTGCCGCCGGCCTTTATTTACGTGAGTTTTTCGTGTTAAAACCGGCTATCAAAATAAGTGAAAATAAATATTTTAAGGTAAATCAAGAGGCCACAGTGGTGACTATGAAAACACTCGATTTGATTACATTGACACAACGCTTAGAAGATACAGAACAAGCTATACTGCAAGTCAGCAACACGTATTAAACATTGAAATTTTTAACACAAATCACATTTTCACAATAAAAATTTTCTAGCTTAATTCAGGAAGTTTTAATAAAAGTTCAATTGCGAATAGCTCGTTTTTATGATTTGTGCGAGATTCTTGCCAAATTGGACATGTTACAAGCATTCGCTAAAGCTGCATCTTCGGCCGGAAAGTACGTGAGGCCTAAATTCGGTAACAGTACCAACATTACAAATGGCAGACACCCTTTGTTAAATCTATTACGCGAAACCGACCCCACTGCGAATGACATTGTAAGTTACTTTTCCAAGATGAAAAACTTTATATAACTTCAAATATTCTAGCTTTGTAACGAAAAATACAAAATGCATATTATTACGGGCCCTAACGGTTCGGGAAAATCCATATATCTTCGTCAGATAGCCCTGTTACAAATTATGGCCCAAATTGGGTCCTTCGTTCCCGCCGATAAGGCCACTTTTAGAATATGCGATCGTATATTGGCTCGAATCCATTTTGATGATAACATGGAATGCGGTGCTTCTACGTTTGTGGTCGAGGTATTCCAAAAGAACGTTAAAAATCACCCATAATTAATTTACTGTATATAAAATTCCAGATGAAAGACATTCAATACTTTTTGAATGTCATCACAGATAACACGTTGGTGATTATGGACGAACTGTGTAGATCCACGTCAGTCGAAGAGGGTACTGCATTAGCAATGGCAATTTGCGAAGAATTTATGACCACCAAAGCTTTTGTTTTTGTTGCCACACATTTTACTTATCTGGTTAAACTCAGAGAACTCAATAGCAACGTTAGATGGTTGGTTCTTTGCAGTGTCCTTTAGGAATTGATTTTTAGCCTTTTGTTTTAATTGTGTTTTAGCTGGCAACTTGAGACAAAAGAAGAAATTCGACCAAATTCGCGAAAACCGCTATTGGATTTCACTTATAGGGTTATCCCTGGTGTCACGTCTTTGGAGTCATATGCGTTAGCCTTAGCTGCGGGATGTTGGCCGCAATTAGTCATGGAAGATGTGGAATATGTTCTTACACAGATTCCGCGTAGTTACATGGTAAGTAATTATATTGCGATTTTTTTTATAAAACACATTGCACGTATTGCACAAGTACGCACAGTATACAGAGGGTGATTCTTTAGATACTTCTATGGAACAGTTGAAAATAATCACCCTGTATAACACATACAGGGTGATCCAGAAATTTGGACAATCCAAAGTTTGCCAATAAATTGCATATAATTTTCTGGTTAATAAAGAACCTTATAACCTTTTATCAAATCTGTAACTGCCTTTAAGCAACAAAACCATATCAAATCCAATAAACAAGTCTATTATTTTCCGCAGGATAGTTCCGTTGATAAAAAACAAAAGATGAAAATCAGTTTTGAAAATGAATTGCTACATCTTAAAGATCAAGGCAAATGCACCGTGACCAACGTAACTAAGAAACTTTTAGAGTTTAAAAAGCGGTTTTTGGAAGAATTTAAAGAAAATCCGGAACAATCAACGTGTAAAATAGACGATAAGGAGCCAACACCCAAAGAGGGGGAAGCTCAGAATGAAGAGGAAATATCAAATAAAAATTCTCCTTTGGTCGAAGTAAATGAAACTCTTTATGTAACAGCCAGCAGTTCAATCTGTAACACAACTAGTCTTTTGAATGAAACTACGAACAAAGTTGAGAAGAGTTTCGACGAAGGGACGAAATTAGTCTATAGTGACAGTAATGATACGCGAAATTTTCAAGAACTCAGTAAAGTCATTGGGAATGCAAGTCGATTAACTGATAGAAGCCATGTAATCGGGAAACCTCTGGAAGAATTTAAAAAGCCGATATTTGCAAAGGTCGAAAACAGATATGTAGAGGAAAACAAAGATGAACAAAGAACAGAATTAATCGAAGTTCCCGAGAATAATACAATTGAAATTGAAATGGTTCAAAATAACGAACCGGAAGAAGATAACATTATGAATCTGGAAGGTAATAATCCCGAGAATAATTCAGTTGAAATTGAAATGTCCCAAAATATCGAACTGGATGAAGATAACATTATGAATATGGAAGGTAATAATCCAATAGTAGAAAAACTATCTTTTCGAACAAGCGAAAAAATATCTGAAAGTGAAAAGAAGTCGTCAACAGATCTTATTGGACCGTCTTCCGAAAAATCAAAATCTTCTCAGGAAATTTTGCATTCTTCAAACATACCTAGTAGTGAAATGATGTTAAATAATGGATCCGTAATAGGTGAAAATTTTCCCTTTGGAAGTCAAAGTCAAAACGATAATTTTTTGGAAAACATGGACGTTGGAGGCGAGAACTATGACAATAATTATGATATATTTAAAGATGCCACAAATCCCTTCATGGATATTGATGAAAACGAATGTCAAGATCCAAATTTGGATTTCGAGACTGCCCAGGAAACAGTCACGAATCAAATGAATAAATCGAGTTTCTCATCAAAACACAGTCTAGACTTCATCGATAAAATAACTCCTAAAAAAGGTATTTTTGAAAGTGTAACCAACGCAAATTTCAATGGTTCACTATCAAATGAAAGTACCCATAAATTTCCCATTGGTGTTTCGCCAAATGAAAATCGTTCAATCAATTTCCACAATAAATCGAACAAATTCGAATCCAGTCTTGTTCGTTCACACTCTACCGCAAAAATTCCTAACAGATCTTACGTTCACAGTCAAAACAACATCACATTTAACAGAAGTCGTAGCGATTCGCAAAAATCGAGATTCGTATCAAGCTCGAAAGTTGCTTATCAACGAACTGATACAACTTCGGAGGTGAACACGGAAATATTCAAAGCTGGAATTCGGAATAAAATCACATCAACGCCCAGGACAACTGAACGAATGGCATTGAAGCCAAAATTACAACGCGATACGTTCGATTCCAGTTTACCACCACCAGCCGCCCACAACGAAGAAAACGCAATGAATTTGACCATGCAATCGACCTCAAGTCAACAATTCATGAGGGGCCTAAAAACCGGCGACCGTTTTCGAACGTCAACTCCGATAATGGACGAAGCGGACATTTCAATATCTTATTCGCCGAAAACGTCAATCGCAAAACTCGACGCAAACGAAAAAGTCGATTGTTTGTTGTCCCATTCGATACCCGACTTACGGATAAGGGAAGAATTTGAAAAGGAAAATGAAAAGGAGTTCAATGACCCATCTACTAGTTCCGGAGCGAAGCCGAGAGCCAAATTTAGGGCGCCTTTGAAGCCTATAAACAAATTGAGCAAGAAAAAAATACAACAATCGTTGGAAACGCAACGGCAGCAAATTTTGGCGAAGAATTTGACCGTCAACGAGTGCGTCGAACAGCTTTTGAGTTTACCCAGCGTCCGGCAAATTAAGCAGAGCACCGTCCTCGGCACCGTTAATATAAGTGCTTCGGGAGTCGTTCATATGGAAAATCAAGATACGGGCTGTAATAAACGTAAAAAATTCAAAGCTCCCTTTAAACCGTTTGCCAAAAATGTCGGTGCATTTGATTGCACTATTTTTAGCGATGCCAGAGCTAACGATTTTGAACGTCTTATGAATGGTGAATCTTCATCAAATACATCTTAGAGATGTTTTCAAATCAAAACTAAATTTCAACCATATATTTAGTTTTTATTGCAAAAAATAGAATTAATTATTTGTTACACTAGTTTTTAAGTATTCGTATTTAGTTCATCTCGAATAGTATAGATTTTTGAGAGGAAATAAGAGGACACTTTATAATTTGAGCAAATCGTTTCCCGTGTTGGTTTCTTGACAGCAATATCCGGATATTAAGTCTATGGTAATAAGTCGAACCAAGACAACTAGTAACATAACTTTCATTTGGTCCCTTAAATCTTAAACATTGACTATTAGTCAACAAAATCTAAAAAAAAATACTGTTAACGTTAAATTTAAGTTCACTTTCAATAATTTAAATGTACATACCACAAATTCATGATTACTCTCACTACATTGTAATTCATTGAATAATCGATAAATAATTTGATTGTGTTCTTTAAAGCTGATAGTTTTCAGTGGTATAAATATGTTGTCAATAATTAACAAATGTAACTAAAACAAAAACCTATTAAAAAACTTAATATTTTTTTAAATTATAAATTTACTTTTGACTCTAGTAAATAAGTACTCTTCAAATATTTAATGGTAGCCAACAAATCTGTAAGACTTTCGATATCAATTACTTTGATGCGATCTAAGATGTTTTTTATATCACTTTCACTTTGTTTTTGAGAATTAACAGATAAAATTTGTTGAGAAATTTCTCTTAATCGAACCAAGGAATAATTACTATTTGTTGATAAATACAACACCTCTGCCTCCACATTGTTTGCCAACAAATTTATAGCTATTTTGTAACTGTCATTTAACAAAAAACAAGATTTTGTAAATAAATAAAAAATAAATTATGAATTAATTTACCAAAGTTGAGTTTTGCCAGAGCCTGGTGCACCAGATAACTCTACAATTTGTCCATATTGTAAACCACCTTCCAAAAGAGTATCCAATTCATCAATACTAGTTGACAATTGCTTTTGGGAATTTAACAGTTCAAATGCACTTTTTCTTGGACTCACATTATTTTCTAAATATGTTGCTGGAATATTAACATCCTTAATGTATTTATATCCCAAACTCTGTGCTCTTTTTATCCATGGATTGGTTTTCGGTATATCATTTGTTACAATTGGTTCATACATGTTTACACATTCGTTAACAAACTTTTCTTAAATAAAAAATATAATGGCATTAAAACTATACGTATTTAAAGACTCAGTAATCATTGTTTAAAACATAATGGCAAGTTTATTTATTATCAGAAAAATCTGTAGGAAAGTGAAAATTCATTACCTTAATTCGACCCCTGACCTTAATTACATTTATTTTGAGGAAAGTAATTTGCAGTTTCACAACGTCGTGTTTCTTGCTGTTTTCTTCACTTGGATACTTCTTCAGCTTCTTCAAATGTTTTCTTGTTTCATATTTTCTTTAATTTTTGTTTATAAACAGTTGAAGAAACTGAACTGTCAAAGAAATTATAAAATTTATAAGGCTACGGTTAAACTCTAGAAAAAAATCGTTGTTTGTTAAAGCGTATTTACTGAAAGCAATTGAATTAAAAATTAAATACGGTTCTGCCATGCAAGATAAAATTTCTGTATCATCA
>JARJEA010011819.1:0-10253 GCA_030264595.1 Oligota sp. GC000189
ATATTTTATACATAATATGTACCTATGTATAAATAAAGTGTGAAGGTAAAAATGTAAAAATGAATTTTGTGTCTCCATACTTAATGGGGACAAGTCTTCCTGTTCGATTATAACATTAACCTTTTTTATATTGCAGCACACATATGCGTTACTATATTAATAAACCAACTATAGTTGCAAAACTTGATTCAACCAACGACAAAGTACCGGGGCAATATATTAAAGCTTGCAACGAAGGAGGCACGACGGAGAGGACAAGACACGCATTTATTCGCCATATATTCCACAGCGTCGTCGGTACACACCACTCAAGCAAGCAAGCAGTCTTCAGCTTAAAAGTCGATGAGAGAATGAAATGAAGAAGGAAGACGATGCACACGAGGTCTTTTAACGGTACTTGTTACGCTGATGGTGACCATGTGGCCTGGCTCAATAATTTCAAGTTTGCGAGCGTGTGTATGCGTGTGCGTATGTGTGTGTGTGCACAAAATCCGATGAGGAGAGGCCGAAGAGGAGAAGAGACTTTTTCGTCCTCTATATTCGAAAGGAAATTAATTTAATCATTAGAGTATAGAATACTATAACAACATTAAATGACGAACGACATGAGCACGGCAGCCAACAAGTAACGAACCGGCTCTTTCTGACACAATAACGACTTGTCGATCTATAATAAATCGTGCACAGTCATCCGTTCGTAATTAACATTTTAGATTTTATTATACAAATCGATAAATAAATAAATCATATATTGGCAAAGAGAAGAAGAAGAAGAAAACTCAATCGACGTGTGTATAGAAACGTACGTAATGGTACATTGAATTATATAGCATATACCAACAATCGATTGGGTTTTTTTTTCTGTGCGCAGCGTAATTTGTTGCTAATCATTCCGCAAATGAACACACCAACACACACACACACATACGAAGGAGCGTGCATTAATTAGTTTTTACCGATAGAGGAGTAAAAAATATAACTCTTTCAAGGCTGCACTCTATGAGAACAAATCTTAAAGTTCGCGGCGCGCAGGTCGATTATAATAAAATAGCAGTATAGGAAAACTAAAACAATCTCCCTTTATAAGTAGGGCACACAAAATCAGCCGGCAAATTAAGTAGGAGTTTGCGTCGAGTAAATAATTGCATAACAACGAACAAATTTTATTGTTTTATGTCTCGAGGGGCTCAACGCACTGACGTTTATTATTATTTCAATAGCAAGTCGACAACAACGCGGAGAGACTATCTATAAGAGAGCAAAGAGAAAGAAAACGTTTCGTAATCACGCACACAAATATAACTATAGATACAAACTGCGCCAAATGAAATTGTTGTAAATTTATTATCTTATTACACGCCACTACACACATTTTTCCCATTTCCATCTATACACTCACACAAACACACCGACGATGTGCTATTAAAATTATATTGACTCGATGTTTCAAAGGAATTATATAGTATACGCAGGGCACATTATTGTATATATATATATATATATATATATAGAGGTAATTAGTATGAGAAACGTAACTCTTTTAACGATAATACAACACTTTTTGTTATTGCGCTTTGAAAAGTAATTTTCAATAATGACCCCGAATTACTAAATAAGTCTTTTTACTTGAACCCTCTAGCTACACTTACTACGATATTTATTAGGCTGCAATTCTTAACATTTTTTATTTCTTCAATAACGCCTGAAAAGGGAGTGAAAGCCCAAAAAGCTCACACCTTCAAAGATTATTTATTAAAATCATAAATTCAACATTTTTTTGTTCTCTTAAATAAATCGCCAATAATAAAATACAATTGTTACAAAAAGTGCAATATTTTTCTCTTAAACAAAAATATTTGTAACAGCAATTTTTGTTTTCGAGTGCAGCGCTTTTATTTTCGTGGTTGCGTGCAGTTTGATTTATTTATTGTCTTTGATTAAATCGATTACCTTGAAACACTTTACCCGTTTATTACCATTGTTCTGGAGTTTCTCCACATAATGTGCATTATCGAACGTGGGAGTGAAGATTAAATGAAGCGAAGAATTATAATGAAAACGTTGTATTAATATTCATAAAAGATTTGAAACGTGTAAGAACCGGTGCCCGGAAATCTTCATATACGGACACAAAGCAAATTCAAAAAAGGGAAAAACATTTGCATTTAGCAATAATTATATTAAATATTTCAACATATACAAGAATAATTAAATAATTATTATTAATATGCTGTTTTTGTGCAAAAACTATACGCAGCAAAAAAAGTGCATTAAGCAATACCAGCTAGGTACATTTCATAATACAACAATAATTAAAACAATGAAAAGTTTATTGCGTTTCCTTGTTTTAGGGTTATCTATAGTATAATTCGTATATTGGTTAAGCGAAAATTATAGAAAGAAACCGCAAAAACGTCTGTCAATTGAATAAAAAAGCCAAACACAAAAGCTATCAATATTAATTGATAATTGTTGTAGAAAATTACCAATTACCGACATGTAAAGGAAACGAGGAAGAACAAAGAGTTAGATGATAAAAAAGTTGCGCACACAAGCAACAAAAAACGGTCTTCATTTATCGCATGTAAGCTAACAGTAAACTTGTGAATGTAAAAGCGTGCAAATAACAGACATAAATCAATAATGTTCTTAGAGATGATTTGGGATAAACAATAACCAACAAACAGTAACAACAACAATAATAACAACACAATAATGATGGTCGAGGAGTTTTACAACTATACATACTTGGGTACTACATACAATATCTAACAACGAGCAAAAGGATTTTCACGCACCACGATGCTGCCGCTGATTATGACTTTGTAATGATGACACAGTGATAGAGTCGAATCAGCAGGATACCGAACAAAGCACACGATTACAAAGAAATAATCCACAAGTTTTGTCCGAAATGTTCTCGCTATACAACGAGCGATGAACAATAATAAAGCAGCGCAATAAAAGTGCAAAATGAGAGATAGAAACACGAAACGGTTTGGATCATTTAATTTTGTACAGAAGGATTGGTAACGTTGTCTACTATATAGGTAAAAAGTTTTAGGTGAAGATTCGAACAGATAAGGAATATACAAGAAAGATTATAGGTAACGATAAAGCGCGCATCGCGCAGAGTTCTTCGATTCGAGCTTCCTTATTGTTATTTGTCTGCCTGATGTAGCCAACAGGAGATAATATTCTCTCTCCGAAGTGCGCGCTTACGATATGCAAAATATTCGTTCGTTTTCCTGTACACCTTCTTCTTCTTCTTGACTACGTTGTTGTAATGCAAAACTATTTGCAACCAACAAGGCACCTTATAACTGCTTCTTAAGCTTGAAGAACTTAAGCAGTTGTATATTGTTAATCGTGTTTCATGTGCACCGTATGTGTGTGTATGTGTGACAACTACCGTATTACGTTGCGGACCACACAGCAATAACATACGAACACTCTCCACACTGGTGGCCATTCATTCAAGTGGTGTCAAAGTGCTTGACAACGGCACCAGCGAAAAAATTACATCTATCTATACTTGTTGTTGTTGTGTAACAGTTTCGCATACCGATAAAAACAATTTCAATAATTCAACTCCTGTTTCTTTTTTTTCTTCCTTCGCAACCTCTTTCCACTTTATTTTAATAGTCGCGTCTCTCTATACTGTGTTCCATTCCCAAGAGAACACCTTAAACCTGCCATTAAAGCGCGACTTCAAAGAAAAAATGTTTCGTTGTACATTATACACGTATAGTATTCTTGCATTTTTTCGCGAATATTTTGTATGGGTAATTAAAATGAGAGAGATTTGAATTGTTCAAGAAGTTTTCGAAGAACAGTAAAATACAATTTCTAAAAAAAATTATTAAAATTTAAAAAACTTTGCGACTAAATTTAGATTTAATAGATTTTGGAATATAAAATAGGTGATAAGAAATAAACTACACATGGAAGAAATTAAAAATACATACAGAATTAGGAAAAAATTGATTGATAAGGAGTTGTGCATTTGCAAATTGTGAAATACCGATTTAAAATGTTTAAAAAGTCATCGTAATTTACTAATAAGGCCAATTTATTTTAATCTGTCAAAAATCAAGAGCGATAATTCGAATCAAATCTTGGTAAAAAATAATAAACATTATGCTTACATTGATTATCCCGAAATTTTCCTTTACGTTATTTATCATCGTATATTTGCAAACCGTTAAATTTATCAAAAATAATTAATAGGCATATACAAATAAAATTTAAAAAATGAAAAAGTAAATCTAAAAAAAAAACTTATTTCCAGAAAACATATCACAGAATTCAAAGAAAGACGTTGGACAGTTATAACAGGCATTTATATAAAATCAATAAAAAAATATAAAATAAATGTTTGCAAAAACCAATTCAAGGAAAAACTCGCCACAACAAGCCTTGAACATTATTTTATATATAAAATTCTAAAAGAAAATGTTAAATAATGAGGCGTGTGATAAATTACAAAAAAAAAAGCAAACTGAAATAAATCGCGTAACGTTTTATTTAAATCACCTTTTAAAATACACACAAAACGGTGCTCTGGACATAAAGGTAAATCAATGCAATAAAAAGAAAAAAAATAGGTTAAATAGCCCATCATAAAAAAGAACCGAGTTTGTAAAATTAATCTGTAACTGTTTTTTGGTATTGTTAAAAATAAATATAAATTGCATAATATTTCACTCCATTGTTGGCGCGTTGGACCTTGTTTTTTGCGTCGATATAGTATATAGTAGGTATTCGTTAGGCGGATATTCAACTTCTCGCTTGTTAACATTTTAAATGATCATAAAATTTAAAACTTTATTGTATTATTATTAATAATAACCGTTTAGGAAGCTTAAACTATTTTCTAGCCATTAGTTTTAGTATGGCTTCGCGAACTGATATAGCCATACCATAATAATAATCATAGACACTAACACACGTATATCTACATATAGAGGCGATTTTTTCAAGTTAATTGTATTCGAGCAACAGTTTATAGACATATTAAAATTAAAATCCAACAAAAAATCACATATTTCTGCTGTTGTTGTTGTTGCTGTTGCTGATTGAGGTCGCATCCGAAGAGCGCGCAAAAGAATGACTCACACTTTCCCTAAAGGCATCATAAAATTATTTATTATAATGTAATATAATGTAATCTAAATTAAGAATGAAGCGATTTTCATTGTTAATCATCTTTAAACGTCTTTTTTACCGCCGTGCGTCGTCCGGCAAAAAAACACACACACACAGACAAAGTAAATGTATAACTATATATATAAAAGATATTAAACGTTCTGTTTCATCATCACATAATTTGCTCGTTTCGCGCGCATTTATTCGTTTTATTACACGCACAAATATTTTAATAAGCAACCATTTAAAAGTGCTCTTCGTGTACGTGTGTAGTATATCAGTGTGTTTGTGTACGTGGATAATTTCAGAGATTTCACACTGCATATTTTACCCGGTAATTAATTAAGTCTAGTTCTGTTGTAATTCAGGTCAATAGTGTGGGTGTGTGTGCACGATAATGATGAAAAGACGTTAATAATAATCGTAATATACAATAATGGAAAAGATTTTCCCATTTTCTTCTCATCACCGTCGTCTCTCAATGCGGCTTTATTATTAATTAGCAATTTATATGTGCTCTTTCCCGGAGCTAAAAGCATTCTTATCTTTGTTGTCGGATTCAATAAAATATAGTATATGTAGAGCTTTCTCCGCGCGCACGGGTTTTTCTATGCAAATTCATTTAATTAATCAAAGGATTTTCATATAGGCAAACACTTCCTCCATTAGCATTTCATTGTGCGGCGACTCTCGAAGGTTTACAAATAATTAAATGTTCTATTTAATTATTGAGAAATTTATATATCTTGCGCACGATATAATTACTCGCGTTTTTTTTCATGTTTCAATGGAAATTCAATGGAAACAGGAAATGCATCAGCAAAACTGCTTGCGAAGGGATCGATTTCAACATTCGACACACGAAATCGAAAAACGGGAAGTTTATTTTTGGGTAAATTGGATTTTTTTTGTGACCACTCACGTTTAGGCCATTTAATTTATCTTAATTTGTCACGTTTCAAAATCTCGTCTATCTATAGCGGTTTTATTATTGCATAAATAGATGACGACAATAAATAATATAAGAATATATATACAACAAAGAGAAAGAATGAATTAAGATAATAAATGTAGTAAAAGGACAACGCACGATGCTGTTCTTTAAATGAATAATGTAAGTAAATAAATAAATGGGAAAAGTAACAATAAACACTCCGGGGAACACATCATCGTAGAAATTAGAAATTGTAACAACAAAGCTCCGTCAGCAGGAAGAAAAAAAAAACAAACAACAAAGACGCAAAGAGGAAACGTAGAAAAAAGTTCAGTGATCTCTTTTCGAATTTTGATATATATTATCTTGTTGTGTTTCTGTATATGAACGTAAGTACGTACTCATTTTTTACGTAACATCGTAACGAATTTCTATATGTAATAATAAAGTGTAAAATTTATTCTAAATGCGCGAACTCGCTGGCAATAATTATTTTCATATAGTATACAGATTAAGTGAAAGGTTTGTAAAATTATTGTTGTTTTTGAATAAAAGAGTGTTTCCTCGGTTATTTGGAATTTTTGTATTATTAGATAAGTGTAAAATCGAACTGCATACGAGCATTTTCCAATCATGGAAAGTGATCTTTTATAAGTCTCTATTGATGGGAATTGGACGTAGGAATATATATAGGAAGTTATAAAGTAATGATGAGTGGTTATCAGTGAAATTGAGACTTTTGCTTTATGTGTGTGTTAAAAACACTGCCAATTCATCGCTTTCCGGAAGTCAGATGGGTTTTTAAGACATGCGGCGCGATACTTTGCAAATTCACACACAAAAAATAGTCTTTAAATTGAGGAAATAACTCTTTTCAAATCTACTTGTTAAATCTTAATTTTTATAATTACTTGTCAAAGTTTTTTGTATTTAGAAACTATATTTGTTGCTTTTTTTTTCTTTAGAAACTAATGAAAACCTTTCTTTCCGTGTGAACAATTAAAGAATTGTAATATATATATAAACATCTTTCAGTTCTATATTTACATTTCTTTATTGTGTGATATTTAATTAGAATCCTTCACATATTCTTATTTGTTGTCATTTACACATACCTATAACATTTTCCTAATCATATCGATATTGTGTTAAACTTCACATTAATAAATATAAATAATTAATGTAAATTACTATTTGTATTGTCACTTTTTGTTTATTTATGAAAATTAGATTTAAATTAAAATAAAATATTCTAGTTGTTCCCATATAGATACATAGATTTAAATATTATTTAGCATTATAGTGTGTGATTTAAATTATTTCATGATTTATTATCGTTGGATATAAAAAAATAATTAATTGCGTTACATGAAGACATTTCATCATTTTCTGTTTATCGTTGCAAGAGCTGAAAGGAAATCTAGGTTTTCTCAAAATTTGCATTTATGTATCTAAAAACCTTGAAAGTAATATTCCAATTTATAATTTAATTACCGTAAAACGATAACTACAGTACTGAGATTTTAATTAACACTTCTAAAATGGGCAATAATTTTATTAGAAATGTTCGTTAGTGACATATCGAGTAAACAAATAAAAAGCATTTAGTACAGAACGACGTAAACCGTTAATTTATCATAACCATATGAAATATATCTGACAAAATGAACAAAGAAAGTTTTTAGATGTTAAATAGAGAGAAAAAGTGAAAATCCCGCGCGGAAACAAATTTCAAGTCAAGACTAAAAACCGAGACCATCGTAAATTATCAATTATGCCAAACGTAATTATATGTTTAATTTACAAATTTAACCAAGAGATTGAAAATTATCTCATTAAACAATGATGAGGAGGTTCTAAACTAAACATACACATTATTGTGCAAGTAAATAAACCGAAGACCGAGATGAAAAAAAAAACAATAAGTCTTTTGTTTAAACTAGAAATTTACACACAAAAGCATGTAAGCCAAGGTATTTTAACAACCGACGAGCTCACCAACAAAAAAATTGATAATATTTTTATAATCCGCGCCACAAAAAAAAAATTCAAATATAAAAAATAAAAGCCAAGGAACGATTTTCCAACAAAAGGCGTAATACACAATATAAAAACCGAAAGGTGCTTTAATCGTGGGAGTGAATATAATCCGAACGAGTTGCGTACGTGCTTAAATTGAAACAAGTCGAATTAACGTGCGTTTTCTTTTGCTCCTTTCAAACCGTTGTACCTCCATAATTTTATGTAATTTCATATTTATACCATAAGACACCCTGTTGTTACTATACACAAGTAACATTACTTCTATTTATAACTTCTATAATATTTTACGCGCGTGTCCTTGTACCAGATTATGCACGCCGTAAGTGTTTTATATAGGTTTATCATTTATTTGGCTTCATCATCATCATCAATGTCTTCTTATATATTTCGACCGCCGTCGAACCACAGAAGAACAATTGGAGAAAAATTTAATTAACTCTCGCGTAATGAGATTTGCGGTCATTCTTGGCACGTAAAAGTGTGTATATGTGTGCGTATTTGTGACGCAATTCATCACTGTGCACATACGCACACAAATACAAGATACAAAAAGTAATATTTTGTTATATGTTAAGGTGCACCAATGTTCAGTCAGCTGTGTGAGACTGTGAGGTAGGCTAAAGCTAAATTCCTCTATTCTGAATCATAATATAATGGCGAATGAACCAAATAGCCAACACCCTCCAGAGAATTTTTTTCTATATATGAAACCTGTTTCGGTGTGCATACTTTCCTTTTTATAATTATTTCGAAAATCCAATATGAATAAAATGCGTTACCGAATAATGGAGCGATTGTGTGTTGTGTGTCTTTATAATAATATATTTGTATCGACATAGAATTATAAATGCGAGGAGAATATAAGAGGAGCGAAAACACTTTCCCTCTTATAGAGCACAAACGAGATGATTCAACGGGACAAATATAAATAAACGAAAAAATGATATCCTTTTGCTTATTCGTATTAGACTCGGTAAAAGGCAGCGTCGTCGTTGTTACCATTTGTTTTGTATGGTCACGCGACGATCTCTTATATATCATTATGTTATGCTTCTTATTTCACTGGCCTACAATGGTAATAATATCTAACAAACAACGAGAGTGCATAACAAATGAGTGAAAGAAAGAATATATACTGGCGCGCATGCATGGTTTTAAGTATGCTTGGACGCTTGGTTATTAAGTAAGTGCTCGTGTTATATTTATTATTAGCGTACGTTGGTATTAGTCACGCTAGAAATGCGCGCTATTTATTAGGCGATAAACTGGGTCCTTTATGTAAAATTAGTCGGGGGCAAGATTTTAATTACGGAATATTACATAGATACACAGCGAGTCAATTATGTGCACATAAAAGAGACGCTTTTACCTGTGTGTCTGGTCTGGTCTGGTCTGCTCTTTTACCATCCATCCTCCACATAGTCGCATAGTATAGATAGAGTCTCTCAAAACACCACACAATTTTTCCTCCGACAGACCGCAAAAGATCTGCCGTAACTATTTATTTAATAACATGCCTATATAGAGAGAGGTCTTTTAAAAACCTACAAATTTTTCCCCTCTCATCGACCGGTCTCTCTTTGCCAAAGAATCACTCCGGTTTCTTTCCGTAAAAGACGCGACTTGTTTGCCGACTTGCGAGCGCCTTCTTCGACTTTTAAGTTGCGTATTTTTATTTGAGAGCACGTTTTTAGTGCTTTTCAGCGGTCGTCGCGGACCACACACACGCACATCATCCACAAATCGGAGAATAGAAGACGAAAAAATGCTAATAGATTTATCGCCTATTAATTTCGATGGCCATAAAAATTTGTTCAAAATCCTATGTTTCCAATTAATCGCGACCGATAAAGTCTGTCGAAAATTCGCCACGAAATTTTTTCAATACAAATGTTTCTTTTATAAAAGGTGTTAAATTTTTACACCGTCAGAAATAAAATTGTAATTAATACTTGTTGCCTAAATTGTCGATTCGCTTTTTATATCATGATCTGTAGTTAACATTAAAATTTGCTCTTTTGTGTGGAAAAAAATTCGAAGGATATAATAAAAACAGAGTGTGTAAATAAATCGGAAGAAATAATAAAAAAAGAGCCAACAAAAAATTATCGAATTTTACTTACAAACA
>JARJEA010012051.1:0-11419 GCA_030264595.1 Oligota sp. GC000189
TGTTTCGGGTATAGGGACCGAAGAATATCCTTTTAGGTTTAGTTCCCAGATCACGGACGCGCGTCCTGCTGTTATCCCGGCGACCGAGATAAATCTAGGAAAGGATGTCAAACGTTGCATTGACCAAAGGCTATCCTTCTTTTCATATTTGGCACGTCCCGAAAATCCGCGATCCGCTTAAACCAAGACGTCAACTTTTTCCTAGTATTTTTTCTTGCCCCTTTTTCTCGTTACACCATCGCCAATCTAATCCACTTTGTCGGAATGTTGTTGTTGCTATACACCGCACTTATATCTTTGCAAGGAGTCGACCTTATCAATGAGCCTGTGTATGACTATAGATCCTTGGGGAAATCACTTTTTATATCCTGCATACTTAAAAGTCATTCGCATCTCAACATTGGTCTCTAATTGGGATTCCACTAATGATCGCAATTAATAAGCATTGATTGAGTTAGGCGAGTCTGACAAGAAATTATTGATATAAATAGGTGCGATCCCTAATGCTTCCGTACTTGGGGATAGTATAATAAGCACTAAGCCATTATTGTTGTATATATCTTATGTTCATCCCTGCGGGGACATTGCGTATACACATTGCACAAGAGACGGTGCCGGTGCTTGTCTGCTTGCTAACATTACACCCTCAGGACGTCTCTCCTGTTCGTGCTTTGACACTTCTGCCCAAAAAGGGTAATTGAGATTTATCGATTGTGGTGTACCGTCGAAATAAGAAAAGTTAACTCATTTCTATCAAATATTGATGGGGAAACTAAAAATGTACCTCCTTCCCGAGTGCCGTGGTTATATGTTTTCTTCAGCGCAGATGCATTATGATAGATTGCCGTCTTTTCATTTACTTCTTACAGTGCTTGATGGATTTCGTTAAGCGCACGCTTAATCCGTCTCCGGGCAATGAAAAATGTGTTAATCTTCTCCTCCTTGATGTGAAACGAGCATGGTAATCATACAAAATGGCTCGATAAAGTGAACTAATCACTTGTTTCACACTTTTTGCTCAATGCACAATTTAACTATCAATCAATAAGAGATTTAGGGAAAAAATTTAAACTCAAGAACAGACATTGCATATTTTGTACGACCGTAATTATATGTTTACGTACCAGTTAACATCAGATCGAATTAGAATTAAAACACCAATTTAGTTTAGTTTAAGGCTGAAACGGCAATCTCATTCAATATTTTAGATGTTGAACAAGATCACGTCTATCTGGTTTAGTAGCTACGTAATCCGAAAGGCGGCATTTCAATTTTTCCATGTCAATGTCACCGCGGCAAAGTTTACTTTCTGTTTCCTAATTCAAACAGTGAAATAAGCACATGCACATAGACAGGTTCCGACAAACAACAAGGGTTGAGATATATTGAGTGCACGGCTGCAAGAATATTCCGCCCCATCTTCAACAAGAAGATTGATGGCCGATAAAATTACTGTTAACACTGAGATAAATTGACGATATATTTAAAGTCCCCAATATAAAAGACCGTAATCCATTTGCCTTCTTCGATTTGTGTTATTTTTTCTTTTTCATTTTTTCTTTTTGGTTCGACGACATTTTCTGACTGCAATTGTGCAAATAGCCCATGTGCAGACATTATTGTTGATTACAGGTTTTATTGTTTTGTTGCCTCTGTTATGCGTATGTCATTACACTCTGTCGAAGTTTCTCTTCCAAACTCAAATTAGATTAGAGAGCATTGCAAGTAACCCGATCGTTATCCTCATGTTATATAACACTTCGCCTAATGTTCCCCGGAACCATCGTGCACTGTTCTTACCGATCATGTCAAACTCATCAATCATGATTCGATTTTTCGACGGAATTGCCGCACGAGCAATATATATAACGTGTACCCACAACTTATTTTTAGCGGCTCCAAATTTATTTAGCGCAAATACGATATAATTCTGCTTTGCTGTTCGTTGTCTCTTGACTAACTAAACGATGATATCGTTCCACGGATCCTGGTTTATATTTATTTAGGAATATGAATTATGCATAATGCTTGCTTTAGTTATCATCTATTTTATGTATGGGGTGATTCAACCACCCAGATTGCACATCTCAGCCTTATCCTTTGTGTGATTTTAAATTATTTCTATACCTTTCCAGTTAATTTTAATCAAGCAGCATTTACGATTTCACATTTAATAGCCAAGAAATTTATTAATTGAGAAAGTGAGCTATTTTGCAAAGACTCTGTATATATAGATATGGAGAATAATATGGAAAGCTTATTAAATCTTAGCGCGCTACCTGATGCAGCAGTATACATATACTATATATAGTCACTCCCCTGAATGGCGGTGATAGTAAATTAGCCGCGTGAACAATTTCATTCGCGTTACCCTCCTTGTCCCTTCCGTTGCCCAGAGTACATAGGTATCTCCCGGAAGCTGAAAAAGGTCGGCAACGACAACATCATCTGTCAGATATCGATTTGCGAGTCACGCGTCTCCTATATTTTACCCGCGGGCCTAATTATCAACGACGTTCCTTGCAATTCTTCGCTCTTCTTTCTTACAGATTTTCCTTTCGCCTTACAACTTCCTGTATTCTCTTTCGGTGTCTATGGGGGATCTCTCATTTTTACGCTGGCAATTTCCAAATCAATCCGCACACAAGCTTAATGTACGTCCGGGAATTGGATGCCAATCGAAATCTCCACAATTTACCATCGTTTTATACACGTCCAATGCAAACATGAAACTAATAACTACAAATCGAATTCTAATAGTATAATTTCAGCATATTACACGCACCATACATTCTATGTAATAAATAATTTATTCTAATAATCAAAGCAATTAGATAACTAGATAACATAGAAGATGTAGGGATCCTAATAGTTATTTATGTTATACGTGCGTGAAGTAAGATTTCGCTTAAGCGACGCTCATGCGTGATAATTACGAACACGCACGTATTAAAATATTTTTTCTTCTTCTTTCCTAGAATAAAAAAAAAAGTTGTTAAGATACTATTGCATACGTCAAACTCAAGGAAGCTACTATGAAATTAAACTACTTCATGTGTTTTTGTTCAGTGTGCGGAATATCACTAATCACTAAATATAAATAGGTAGTACACTATGAGTACAAAAATTCGATTTAGTTTTATCTGAGAAATATTATTCAATAGAATCCAATATGTTATGTAATATCTGACGATTCAAATATTTATTTATATTATAAACAGAATTGCCGCGATGAATCAAATATTAAATTTACTTGGACAGATTAGAATAAATCGATAGACCTTTATGTTAGTTGCAGATATATAGGTTTATACAAGCTTGTAACATCAACGAATTTCAATATTATTAAATTCACTTTAACGAAAATAAGCTTTAAAAATTATTTAACAAACAGATCCCTATTATTAATTGGTGCATAAGTATTTGTAATTTTCACAATTTTGCATTCAATACTTTGCGATAAGAAGTGTGCACAAAATAACTTCGAAAAAGACTGCAAATCAACTCATCATTGAACTCCTGGATCGCTGTTTCTATCGTATTAAATCTTAATTGCCGGAAACTTCCATGATTATTTGACTTTTTAATAAAACAGCTTGGGGTCACGACATGTTCAGCAAAAATTATGCAAGAGAACTACTTCATTAAACCAATACCTATAATACGAGTACAATACCTTAACTCATGAACAACTGCCCGATTAGTATAAGTACCAATATATTTTTGGAAAAGCACATATAAAAACCCCGCAAATATAAATCTTGCGACCAACAAGCAATATATCAATATAAATACAGAATTGTAAAATGCATTTGAGTGTCCAATTCAATGACCGATATACTGTTTTCAATTTTAATATACAAACTGAATTTTTCAGGTAATCTCATCTAATTCAAATATTTGTCATTCTGCGTTTCAATTATTCAAACGATCGATTTATACAAAACAGATATCCAATCCGTTATATTTTTAATGTAATTTTCAGTTTAAATGACAACATGCCTATGAAAATATGCAGGTATACTATAGTTGCGTTAAAAGCAAATATGCATTTTCCCTGGGATAGTCGTGCATGTGGAAATATGTCTCTGAAGCTGTAGAAATTTGTGTTGAGGGATGGGGGTTGGAAAAGCAAGAAGTCGGTCGGTCGAATCTTCATCGCACCGTCTATTGCGCCACTGTTCACTTGAACCCACAAAATGCTGTTCGTTGTTGAGCTTGCTAAATAAACTCAGCCCAAATGTAAAATATACAACGTGCGCTTGCATATATTCTTCTCCACGATGCACGTTTCGAAATGAATGCTTGATAGATGGATGTGAATAGATAGACATGTGTACTCGGGAATACAAATTTATTTAAGGCAAGTCTTATTTGTTTCATTTTCCGCTGCCAACTTTTATTGTTCAATTTGTTGTTTTCCACAGACGCCAGTTCGCGTAAGTAATTTTCTCATTTTGAAATTGCATCTCTCTTTTTTCGTTGAGTTTACTACTTTATAATATAAGCGGTTATTAAATGCAGAAAACAATAATAAAAGTAATAGATATATTGCGAGAACCAATATTAAATGTGGCATTTCGACGCCGCAGCTTTTGAGTTGCGGAAAGGAAGTAAAAGAGGAGCTGCACGCTTTTCCTAGAGTGCACACTTAGCACACACTTTTATTTTATCGCGCAATAAAAGTTTTCCTCGTGGTCATAACATAAGCGACGACACACGTGTACTCTTTTTTATCTATCTTGTTAGTTCGTCGGGTGGCATCGTCTTCGTCTCTTGTATGCACTTAGGGTGTGAGCAAACTTTTGTCGAAATATATATGTATAATAAATTATCGAACCAAAATTGGTATCGCTTTTGCTCGTTGTCATTGATGGACACGGCGCAACTTTTCTCTCAAGCTTTTATCGTTTCTATGCAGACTATATTTGTAATCAATGTCCGTAATTCCAATTACAAATTATGCAGATATGTGCGTTAACTTTTATCAACTTGAATACCTAACTGTAGGTATTAAAACTTTTAGAAATTATATTTGAAGTATCATATAATATGATGCCATTCCCCTTGATTCTTTCAATGTAGTTTACTTTTTATTGTTTAGAAAGTTTCGTTCGTGTATTATTTGGGACGTAGATAAAATCAACAAAAATTTTGCTGAATAACTGAGCTTTAAAATGAAACTGATATGTGCGGTTGTATTCTTTCTCTCATAATAGTAATTTTTTTGAATATTCAATTTCATATTATACAAACTGATATTACAAAACAATTGTCTGCATAAAATATCGAAAAAGTGAAGTGAAATGAAGACTAAATGAATAAATTCGACCCCAAAACCACCACCAGAATTGCTCTTGACACATAGTTAATATGTAGTACATACAAATTTTATACAGATCGCTTGATTGTTGTTGCAGATGATTATTTAGAACATATAGGTTACATATAGCATTTCCCTAGAATACGGATATAGGTATAAACTTTTGACGTTATTCATATAAAATATTATTTTCTAAATTATTCTTCGTACAATTTTTGCTATTGCATTGTGAACTGAAATAACATCGATATATGAAACCTTTACGTTACATTTTCCATTATGCTATTTTCAAATATTTATAATATTTAAAACTTTGCATGGTTCTAAAATAGAATTTCATATAACGGTAATTTATTTTATTGTATAGGTACCTAGGTATTATTATCAAACATTCGAAAAGTTCAACCCTTAGTTTATTAATTGCTGCGTTGATTCAATTAAGGAAACAACTAATAAGTTTTCTCCTGAAAAAAGTTATACCACTTTACTTTAGAAAACCACTTCACCTGATACCCACTTTACTTCGAGCTTTCTTTTAAAATTATTCTCGGCACAATTAAATCTGCCGTCAGTCGACAGACATTAAAAACTCCTTTTAGTTATAATTGTGGGACGTTATTAGAACACAATAACCATCAAAAAACAAATACTTATATATAATAATCGCATTTATCTTTAGTTTCGTTTATAATTCTAGAATATCTTTGGTTTTAATTTAATGATTTTTGGGTTATTGTTTTGTTGTTTTATGTTACAAAATAATTAACTCACCTTAGTTACCTGGTTACCTTTGCCAATTATCTCATATGTACCTATATTGCAGAAATTCTAAAATACATTTTTTTTCCTGTAAAATGCGACATGTTATCGATTATAGAGCATATATTGTATCCGTACATAAAAGGTGCAGAATAGGTATATACGTAACATTCTTATCACTGGTATTCCAATTTGCTTGCTCTGGTCTAGAACAGGCAATTGTGCAAAGAGGAAATGCGAATGCCTCGCATTGTATGTTTGTATGCTTGCGTGTGTGTATATAAGTGCGGGGGATAAACAGAATTACGACGACGTCGTCGACGACGATGATGACTTTGACGATGCGCACACGTTGATGGAAGTCACTATAACAACACCGGCAACAATATTGATACCAAACTTCAACAAACACGTATGGGTGCACAGAGGTGTACATATACATGCACACAATAGGTAAACATCTAGTTTCTCTTCTTCTTCTTCGGTTAGTTGCTATTTCTCGGAGCATATCGTCGTCGGTGCATGTGAGTAAACAGGTGTTATGAGATTAAAGTCATGATGTTGTTTATTTATCCGTAAGCTTCTAGCAAAATTGTTTTACGTCCATTACCTAATTCTAACTGCCTCTTAAACCTTGTTAATAGTGAAAAACTATTTATATGAAAGGCAACCTCCGGCCATCTGGCGGTGTCGTTGCAATGAGACTAATAATAACAATAATAAGAAGTTGGCGGTTCTAACGGTCGGATTATTCGGTGGGCAAAAACAATGCTCCAACTTGCGACCACTTGGCATTTATGCTAATTTCAATTTGCATATATTTTCGAGAGCACCAGCGAATTTAAGAGAGGACCAACACCCCATAAACACACAGCAGCGGAATGTCGATATACGAAGATGGAAAGTGGACTACTGTTGGTGACACTAGATTAGAACCGGCGTCTTCTTCATAACCAGAACCTAATAAACACTTGGAAGTTCTACAACGTCAGCCTGAAATATGTGCCTATATTATATTTATATATAGTCAACGTTTTTTTGGATGAGAATTATCATATCAAAAGTAATATATCTACATAAAAATCAATTTCACCACCAAAATAAAGGTTCTTGTGCACGAGGGATAATTTACAAGATGAAAGCCGAGAGTTTTCCCATCCTCAATTAAATCTTTATCTAAGGGTCTTCTTTTTCATCCTATTGGCACCCGTATCGAGGGTGCAATTTACATATTGGTTTGAGCTCTGATATGACCGCCAATATTGGCGGAGAAAACGATGGTTGCTTTCGTCCGAGCGAAATCTTTCCATTTCCTTGAATTTTTTCCCGTCTCGTCCTCTTCTTCTTCACATCCCTGTGGTGGTTTTTACAGCACCGTAAACTTTTCCTTCTATTTTTCGTTCAGCCGAATTGTATAACACGGAACGGCGACCACTGTAATAACAGCAACGATAAGCGAATCTAAAATAAATAATCTTAATTTCGTGCAGCTGTAAAAAGCAACATTAGAGCGCTATAAAAATAATAAAATCTAAAGCAAGCGGGTTGAAAGAAGAACCGCAAAAAAGAGCTTAAATAAATAGCGGATTAACAAAACAAACGTTTTTATTAAGAAAGCGAAATGAAATTAATGAAATTCTTCTTTCTAAAAGAAATATTCGTCGATCTCTCTCTCTCTCCCTTGTTTCTTAATTTCATTATTTTAGATTCTATTCATTTAACGTTTTCATCTGATAAACCGCAATTATAAATACGCTGAATTGAATTGTTGAATATATCGCTTAAAACACATTCATTGTCCAATAAAGCAACAAAAATAGTTTAAACATGATATCTCTTAGGCCGTTCCTTCGCTCAATTAATTAAATAAAGTTTAATTATAATTTTATTTATTTAAACTCGTACAGATTTCTTTTTAGGAAATATATATTTATAGGAGCATAGCCTGAATTTTTTTATTCAGTGATTTTTTAGGTCCCTATGCTAATATTAAACATTTTAAAACTGAAATAAAACGTCACGATAATATTTAATGCTTAAAAACCTTTATGTATGTAGATAGCGGATTGTAATTCCTGGGAAAAAAGGGGACATTTTACGCTTGTTATTGTTTCACGGACTGAAATCTAGCTTTTCACCACCTGTCTATGGCACTGAATTTGACTAACAAATTTAAACCTCTCTTTAACATACAGCACGATTATTTTATTATCTTACACAGCCAGAATTGCCATAGTTTCATTTATTTTTAACTTTAAAGCTTACAAATTAAATCAAATTATTTTATAATCTCCTCAAACACTCAGCACTTAGTAATTTTAAATGCTATATTTTAAAAATATATTTTTTGTTTTAGAATGTTTTAATACAAATTATTTTTAATATTTTAGACCATATAGCTAAATTTAAGTTCATATTATCAATAATTGGGCGTTCATCTTGAGAAACCAATAAATAATCAATATAAAAACTATTATATGGATCCGCATTTTAATATTTCCTTTAAATATGGCCACAATAGTTTTAAAATTTCGAGAAGTAGGGCAATAATTATTCTCTTCTGAAGTAAATGGGATATTTGACAATATTTGCAATGTTAAAAAGATACCCTGTATAATCACAAAAGAGAGATCGTGTGAGAGAGAAGGAGTAAAGAGTGAGGTCTAAATGTTGGAAATTTAGTTGAGTAGTATAATTCTTGAGTCAGTCAAAGTGACTTCCGGTATCCGAGTTAACTGTAAGGAAACACTTTGCCCTTCTTCCGGCTTTCGAAGAGGCATTTTCATTGACACTAAACAGCAACCATTAAAACGTAAAAGTTTGCATCTATATATACCTATAATACTAGGTATATCGCTAAAACCGTTCAACTTTCAATTCTTCATAAACAGATAGTACCTATATATCTTTCCTCATTGATTCTAATAATGTTATTAAAGCGAGACGCTCTTAACACGTCCCTAATGACGGTACTTGGGGTCTAAAGAAAACGAGCGAGCACTTAAAAGTAGTGGTTCGTTAAGTAATTTAAAGCAATTTTCCTAAATACATAAGCTCTCTTTTATATACATTAAAGAAATTTCATTTTCACATATCGTTTCAGCTACGACACACGAACTTCTGGAAACGAGGCGCAAAGATGGCAAGATACCAGTTTGCAAAATCGAGCCTTCTTCAGGACCCTCACGGAGCCGAGCACCTTGAGCATCGATACCATCGGTGAAGATGAAGAGGGTGAATACCGTTGTCGTATCGACTATTTACGTTCACCTACCAAGAATCTGAGAGTGAAATTAACCGTCATAGGTGAGTTCTTATAATTATATATAAGCTCTGCAATTTACACGTGATGTTATGTGTGTGTGTTCATAAATTTTCGCCAATAGTACGATGATAAATCTTGTGTATTCGAATATATAGGTGTTTCGATTAATTAAACTTTGCTCTATAGCCCTATATGTGCGAGAGCCTGCGTTAGAAGGACCTTATCTTATTAACTTTACTGGCATAAAGTTGCGACCCCAATGGCCCTTATAAAATTAATTTCGCTCGTGCGTTGATAATAATGAGATTCGTATCGTATGTATAATAATTTCATTGAACCTGCGAATGCATGACTTTTCGTTATATTTTGCAAATGAAGTGAGATAGATGTTCATGTATAAGTACATATCATGGAAACTTTACGATTCGCAAACTCGTTAACAACTTGTTGTGTGTGTGTTTAAGTTGGAGGATTAATGTCATTACAAGTATAGCGTAGGTACTTGTCTTGTACTTCTTCTTGCTATAGGGAAGAGCTACCAAATTTCCACCAGTATATCTCTTCATTCGCTTCATTAGCCCACATTTTGCATACATTAACTGAGGGCACGACATTTTTGGAAAATTGTTACTCCGAAGGGTTTACACGCATTACTTTAGGGATATATGTAAACTTGTTCTCTCGTGGTGAGAGAAAAGTTGGCAGGGCTCAACCACGCACACACCCACACAACCGCACATGAACATTTCTCGTCTCTTGCTCAATGTCTCTCTCTCTCTCTCCCTTTCCTTCCTTTCTCCATCCGCACTATTTGAGTTTTGAGGAGCTATAAAAGAAGTTTGTTATTTGAATACGAAACTAGGTTGTCGGAAGTATGTAGGCAGTGTGATGAAACTTTTCTAATGGGACTCCTGTTCCATATGAGCAAAGGGTTTCCAGCATCATTTCGAAATCTCCACCTTAATCATTATACGTTGATCTCGTACATAGAATGACTCTGATTAATTCAACAGAAATATTTAATGTTTTAAAATTTTCTCTCATATACCTATTGGGGAAATGTAATCATTATATTGTTAATAAAAAATAATATGAATCAAAACATTATTGAACGATTTGTAACTAAAAATAACAAGAGGCACACTTAACGTCACTTAAATTACGAGGGTATGTGCTTGTGCCGGATTGACATAACAAAAAGCGAATTAAAGTGGATAGGTGGCAATAATAAACGTTGTGCTTTATATTAACACACGGTTTTATTTGTTGTTGTCGTCTGGACTAATAATTATTATTAATCTCGACGACCATATAATTCCGCTTTAATCCAATCGTAACTCTCCGTTTTTGATGATTGAACGTGCTGCATGCGCGGCGTTAACATAAAATGTTCATTTCATCACTTCCTGTTATTATCTGCGATTATAATGCTTTTCACATATTATTATTATTATTAAAGCCCCGTGATCGCATTAAAAACGCTGCATCCAGTTTACAACTATATATATATAATATTTTAATACGCGCACAGCAAATATATGAAGTGCGGAAAACTTTTGAATTAAATGTCATCTACATCTCTCTGCTAATGCAAGTTAATATCGATGTGCAATCAATTTTATTAATTACCCTAACTCATCATTGCAATCACGTCATCATTATAGAGACTGATATCATACAGCGTGTATTAAATCCTTAAACAGTACATAGCAGAGCGCGACCAATATAAATTCGAGCGTAAAGCAACGGCGAAAATCATATGAGTACAAAAAATTATTTTTGGGCGGCCGAAACTGCCCGATCTCCGATCATACTTATTATAAGCGGCAATTGTTTTTGCTTACTGAGTAAACGTAAAACACATATTTAAGTAAAAATGTATACTACAGAGTACAGACTAATGACATAAAAATTATATTCTGGTATTGGTGGATTCATTAATTGATTTATTTAAAATTTTTTAGTTCTCCTAATTTACAATGTGCACTTAACTGAAACAAGAATAACAGAAAAATCTTTTTCTTTGAGAGATTATATTTTCTTTTTTGATTTGCCAAAATATACTAATTGAA
>JARJEA010012272.1:0-11966 GCA_030264595.1 Oligota sp. GC000189
TCATAGGATAAAACACGTACTCGGTCATAGTCCTCCTGCCCAGCTGTGTCCCAGATACTTAGCATTACCCCTTTCCCTGTTACCTCATCTGTGTATAAAACTCTCTTTTCATCGAACACTGTTGGTATATACTCCTGGTTAAACTCTTTCTTTATATACCTAATCAATAGACTGGTCTTTCCGCAGCTTCCATCACCAATTACGACTATTTTCTTTGTTTTCTGGGTGCTCATAGGAATTAATTTCTTTTGTCTGAATAATAATTTTATAGATGCCGGTACGTGACCTAGAGAAGGAGCTATCTATACAAAAGGTGATTCAAACCCATCCCTTGTCAAAAATTGAGAAGGGAGTCGTAGGCATAGATGGGGCATGGCTGATAAGAAAGCATTTTAGCCCAAAAAAAAGAAGACAAGTGCTTATAGACGGAGGAGCAAGAAAGGAGCTAGATGGGCTAATTAGAGGATTTATAAAGAGTATGGAGAATGTTGGCTGCAGAGTTGTGTGGCTGTGGAACGGAGTTACTCCCCGGACAGGAAATGCTTTGTATCCGTACTCCTCATTTAGAACAGGAAGAATAATAGATGGCTGGAATAATGAAAAAAAGAGTAATACTAACAATAACCCACTAACCCAGGAGAGTAATTGGTGGTACTCAGCTGTAGGATACGAAGAGATAAAAAGAAGAGTTAATGAAGTTTTGCAGTCTTTTGATGTAGAAGTTTTAAATGCTCCTTATGAGGCAGCTGCACAGGGAGCATATATGGCTAAGCATAAGTATATTGATACTTTCTTTGGTACAACTGATTATCTTCTTTTTTCTGGCTCAGACACACTGATTGTAGACTTTGCATTTATAAAAGCAGAGAATAGCTTATCTATTACAGAAATATCTACTGTACAGAAAAAAAGTATAGCTGATGCCTTTGAGATAGACGAAGAGCAGTTAGTTGATTTACTTCTTCTGTGTGGGTGTGAATATTGCCCAACAACCACTGAATATGCAGTAGATTTTAAGATAGAGAATATTGTAAAGCTGTGTCTCTCTAAAAGCACAGTAAAAGAACATCTTGAGCATTTAAATAAGAGTGATGAAGGAAAAGAGTATTTGAAGAAGTTTTTAATAGGAAAAGCCTGTGTAAAATATCACCCAGTTATCACAGAAAAAGAAACAGTTATTTGCTTATCTGATGAAGAGCCACCTTGTGATCTAGATCTGATTTTTGGTGAAAGACTCTCAGATAATATGTATGTTGAGTTTTCAAAGGGAGTCTACACACTTGATTATATCCGGGGGCTTATCTACAAGAAACGTAATGTCATTTGTGATAATGAAGTATATAATAGTATAAAAGATGCAGTAAACCTGCTATATACAGAAAGTATAAACATTCAGAGATTTACCAGGAAGTATCCCTCTGAGGATATATTCACGGGAGTTACAACAGAAGAGTTACTGGAGGATATTGCAGATACATCTATTTCTCTGGTCAGTGGATTGGACCAAAACGTTCAGTGGCTGATTTTTTTAATAGAGAAAAATGATAAAGTTGACATGAATAAGATATTTGTACTGAATAACATTGGAGAAGATCTAGATAAAGAAGAAAAGGTTGTATGGGAGGTCTTTGAGTTTGCTGAGAGTGTATCATTTGCACTGGATATAATACAGAACCTAAGAAGAAAGGAAAGAGAAGAACAAAATCAACTAAATCCTTTAAGTCAACTAAATCAATCAAAGCAACTAGAAAAAGATAAAATACCTCTTTTAGATTCTTTAAATGGTTGGAGAATGCATGAGATTTTGCAGACACTTAAATTAAATCCAGATATAGCTTTATCACCACCACAGATAGAGTGCATTAAAAAGAATATGAGTTTTATCAATAACCTTCTATTCTTCTACAAAAGCAACAAGATACTGTCTTCTTCCCTGGAGAGAAATCTAGAAAAGCTTGCATTAATTTCAATTAAAACAGCAGATATTATGGCACCCATAGTTGAGCAAAGAAGTACTATGGAGTGTGGAAAGTAAAACATAAAAAATAAAACATAAAATCATTCATTCACTTACTTTATCTATTTTTTATTTGATATTTGTGAGGCCTTAAAGTTCTTCACTTTATTTTTAGTCAGGGATATTTAAGAATTTGTTTTCTTATTACCCCTGCAAGGGAATAAAGGACAGAGAACAAGAAAGGAGCAAACACATTGAATCTAACAACAACAATAAACTTAGTACCAGTATCAGCTTTTTATCCATAATTGAAAACTGCCTCACCTATGGATATACGTGGTATCTTCAAAGGCACCATAAGAAGAAATATGTACAGATTCTTAAAAATAAAGCATACAACATAAAATATAACACAAGATAAAATTTTTATGTCTACACCCACCAAAAGACAGATTATGAAGGATATGAAGAGGCTTATAAATGAGCCTCTGGATGGAATACTTGCAGTTCCAAGTAAAAAAGATATAATGGACTGGAGAGCAATAATATTTGGTCCTGAGGACACTCCCTATGAGGATGGAATATTTGAGCTAAAAATGTCATTTACAAAAATGTATCCGCAGCATCCACCAGAAATATCATTTATTAGCGAAATGTTTCATCCAAATATCTATGCAAATGGTGAATTATGTTTAGATATCTTAAAGAACAAATGGAATCCTACTTATGGAATAGGTCTTGTTCTTTTATGTATTCAATCTCTTCTGAATGATCCAAACACTGAATCACCAGCAAATGCTAAAGCAGCTGAGATATATCTGTCAAATAGAGCAGAGTATAATAAAAAAGTACAAGAGACAGTGGAGAAGTCTTGGATTACTCCTCTAAGCCAATAGAGGCTAAAAGATTATTTATTCTAACTTATATATATTCAAATATTAACAGATAAAATGCAAAATGTTCTGCAACTTTTACTAGCAATAAAAAAGTATGGTATGGAAAGAGCGCAGAGCATATAGAAAGCAGCTGGAAGAAAGAAAAGAGAATGAGCGAAAAGGAAAAGAAAGAGATGCAGCACTTAAAGAAGCATACCCAGATATATCAGAGGAAATAAATCCATTTAAAAGTCAGAGTATGCCCCAAGAACAAGAAAAAAGAGTACCCATTCTGGAGAGATTACACCAAGAAAATGAAATAAAAAGAGAGGAATGGAGAAAAGAGAAAGAAGAAATAGAAAAAAGAAAAGAAGTAAAGCTAAAAAGAAGACTTGAGTGGAAGAAAAACTTCCAAAAAAGAACAAGAAAAGGACAGATCCCACTTGACCATAGAATAAATTATGCTCTAAAGCAAATAAAGAAGCAGCTGAACAATAAAGAATAAAAACATTTATTTGTAAAAGTTTGAAAGTTTAAAAACTTCTTAATGTAACACTAAAAATGCTCTTACTTTTTTATGTCATATTTTTATGTCATATATGCAAAATATTTTTAATAAATTTATGCAAAATAGTTTATTTTCTAGAAAAGCTTTTAAGAAATCATTATTTGTTTCTGATTAACTGTAGTTGTATAAGGAAATAGAATATTTAGAGCATCTACAATAGAAATCATTCCTGCTATGGCATTCTTTGATTATTTCAAAGATCATTAATACATTCATATTATATCTTAATAGTTGCTTTTTTTATGACACTTAGATCTTCCAATATCTATATCTATTTTTGGTATTTTTTCAAACCCAAATGACTTTGCTATTTTATTTAGCTCAATCTTTGTTACATCAAATACTTTTTTTAGCCGGCTTCCTGTGTATGCTACGAGATATGCTTTCAATGCCTCCTTTGCACTCTCTGCCAGATAATAATTGTTTTCTACTGCTTTCATGAATTGTTTGCTAATATCTGGTGGCTCTGCAAATGTCCATTCTTCTATACATATTCCAATACTCTCTAGATAAGGAATAAACATTTTTTCATGTGGTAAAAGAAAAAGAAGAGCTCTGCCAGTGCATCCAGCACGGGCTGTACGCCCTACCCTGTGTATATACTCCTTTGAATCAATTGGTGGATCATATTGCACAATCCATTGTATGTCTGGTACATCAAGCCCCCTTGCAGCCACATCTGTGCAGAACAAAATATGTATATCTCCTGTGCAAAATGAATCAAATAGTTTTGTTCTTCTTTCCTGCTTTACCCCGCTATGTAAAACACCTATATTGAACTTAAGAAGGGTAAATAACTCTCCGTGATACACTGTTGAAGAACAGGTAGAGAAAAACACAATTACTTTCTCTTTTTTCTGCACCAAAAGCTTCAAAAGAGAAAAAAGAAGACTAAATCTTTTATCTTCTCTACAAATAAGGTAAGATTGATCAAGATTTGGTACTGTTACTCTATTATCTATTTGTACTTCTATTTTTTTATACTCTTTCTGCATCCATACTTTACAAATACTATCTTTTGTCGAGGTTGCACTAAACATAAGTGTTTGTCTTTTACTTGGAATATATTTCATTATTTCTGCCATATCATTTTCAAATCCTTTATCTAACACTCTATCTGCTTCATCAAGTATCAGCATTCTTATCTTTTTTAAGCAGAGTCCATTGTTTATATGATACTTTAATCTTCCTGGTGTACATACTATTACCGCTGCTCCTTTCTTTGCTAATTCTACTTCTTCTATATATTTTGTTCCGCCAATAAGAAGTAGTACATTAGCACCTGAAACAGCATTTAACATCTGCATGCACACCCGTGATGTTTGTATTGCTAATTCTCTTGTTGGTGAAATAATCAGCACACATGCACTATTTATCTTCTTTTTTTTCTGCAGCATTTCAACTGCTGGTATAATAAATGCAAGAGTTTTTCCCATACCTGTGTTTGCAATTCCAAGTATGTTATTTCCTTTTATTGTATATGGAATAGATTTTTCCTGTATTTCTGTAAGGGTTTTAATTCCCATCTGCTTAAGTGTGTGTCTTGTACTCCTAGATAGAAATGGTGCACTCTTTTTCAAGCTGCCCATTGTAAAAGTTTTATTTGGTTTGTTCCTATAGAAACAGTATAAAAATGTATCATTAGGTGTTTTTGCATGGAGGAGCAGCAGAAGCAGCAGGAGAGAGAGATAAAGAGAAGAAAACAAGTGTTTGAGTCTTTTTTAGGGAGAAAGCCGTGCACACAGATAGAAGGAGCAAAGAAAGAAGCTGTAGAGAAAGTATTTTTCTTCTCTGAGCAACAGTTTTCTGAAGTATGTGAGGATTTAATGGAAGAAATAGATAGAAGAAGTAAAGGAGAAAAGGAGCCATTAAATTTTATTCCTCAATACTCACTCAAAAGAAATACAATCAGAGAACAAATGTCACTCCTGGAAAAAGAAGATATGCTATCTCTTGTTGAAGATGCACTTTTAATTCTGAATCATAAATATCCAGAGTCACCAGAGGATAGATTAGAATGTCTTAATCAGCTAGTTGATGGTCTGCAGGAGATTGTTGCGAGTAATATTCCTCATAGTTCACCTGCAAGCATAATTAAGAGTATGGCACAGATGAAAGAAAGAATAGAAAGCAAGGATAATACAGTAGAGAAATTAGAAATATTATTTGAATATCTTTCTGAGTATTTAGGTGATTTATCTCCACATTTTGAAGAAACATTTAGTACAATCAAGAATAGCATTCAAAAAGAAAAGGATAAAGAGAAGGAGAAGAGTGAAGAAACTGATATACTTACTCCAGAGGTTATAGAAGCCTTAGAGAGTCTGTGTAGGAGTAAAGGAAGAAAAGATTACCACCAAGAAATGGAGAAATACAATAGAATAGAAGAAGTAGACAAAAAAAACAAATGTAAATTAGAATGTATAATGAAAGAATTTCCATTTATTGCAAAATCTATTATCTCCCAGGAGCATAAAAAAGCTAATATAGATAAGAGAGAGAGTTTAGAGGAAACAATACTACGAGTGTCAAGAATATTTGAGGAAATTGAATTTTCAATCTCAAATGCCCATTCCATCTCTTCTATTCAGAGCCTAATACACCTTCTGTACAAAGAAAAACCACTACTTACTAAGTCATTCAAGAAGTGCAACTATAACACACAGAAAATAGAGCAGCTCCCCAATAACAAAAATATTCTCACAGAGAGAGATGCGTTTAATGTAGCAAAAGAGTACTATCTAGCTATTTCTAATACATTCAATTAGTTTCTATCATTTGATCTACAATAAAAACAATTATAGCAATTATAATAACCATAGAATAGTATATAAATAACCTAACCCACTTACTAATTAAATCAAAATATGCAAATAATGCAGGTAAAGTAAAGTAATTTTAATGCGAATATTCAAATAGTAAATCAATTTTTATTAGCGAGTTTTGTATTTAACTAAAAAAATATTAAGCAGAAAGTATGGATAGAAAAGAAGAGGATCTAGAGAATAGCTCAGCAGCAGATACAACTGTGAGAAATGACACAAAAACAAAAAGAACTGATTCTACTAATGTTTCAATGCTTGCAAAAGATGCTGAAGATGCATATGAAAAGGCAGCAAAAAAGATTTCTGTTCCTACTATGTACTATAATGTACCTTGCCCAAGATGCGGCAGAAAAACAATAGGAAATGGACAAAAAGATGATACTTCTAGGCTCTGCAAAGGATGCCATCTTAAGTTCAGTATAAAAGACTGGGTCAGATTACTTTTCCAAGGAAAAACTCCTCTTTACTACTATGTAAAGGAAGGACTGTTTAAGCATGTAATACCAGAAGTATATGCAAAGACAAAAACAAATGTTGAAGAAGATAATTCAATGAATGTTTCAATGAATAGTTCAATGGATATTTCAGAAATAAGTAATATAAATGAAGTACCAGCAAATATTTGTGAAATATCGCAAATATCACAAATAGAGCAATTGAAGGAGCAGAAAGAAGGAATAAGATACAAGAATGGGTTGGAACAAGAAAAAAGAATTGTACTTGATATAAAAAATCTGGATATACAAAAAATAAGTACAACAAATGGTAATATTCCAATAGAAGAGATACAAAAACAATCAATGGCTCTGGAAGGACTTGAGAGCATTATTAAGCATGCCCGAGAGGAGCCTAACACAATCGGTATGTTTCTTCTCTATCTCAAAGACAATGTTTTATGTCCAGCAGCTAAGCAACTGAGCAAAGAATATCTAGACAATGAAAATGCTTCTATATGTACACAGTCCTATGAAAGCATCAAAAATAGGTACTACTTTTTAATGAACTCTTTTATTTTCTCTATTTCCCAATGTATAGATCTAAGAGAGACAAATGAAGAGAATAATGCAAGCAATGAAAGTAACCCAAATAATATCACCAATAATACATATGTAAATGTTGATCTAGGTAGGCTAGAAAGTAAGAGAAAAGAAGAGTATCTAGAAAGAGTATCTAAAGCTCTTATACAAGATGTTCATAATATTCAACAAGAAATACAACAGCTACAACTACAGAATATAATTATGCAAAAAGAATTAGATAATTTGAAAGAATCAAATAATTTGAAAAAAGAACTAGATAATTTAAAAGAAGATAAATCTATAGATAATACTAGTACTCAAACTGAATAGTAAACTGAACAGCCAGAGAATCCTATTTAAACTTAATTAAATCCAGTTAAACTTGTTTAGCCAGCTAAAAAAAGAAAGTATTGGAAAACAAAAATATATCTAGGAAATAGTACAAAATAAATCAGTATTCGATTTTATTCAGTAAAATGAACTATACCACTAAATGTAGCAAAAGAACAAAAACTAGCACTAATCAAATGTGTGACACATACAGAATTGGATGCTAAGTCCTTTTATCGGAAAAAAAGATCTAAAATCTTTTTCTTGTGCTTTTTAGCTAATTTTTCATTCTTTGGATTATACTCTTTCCCATATATTCTCTCTGAAGAAAAATGTTTTAATGCATCAGAAGTAGGGGGAATGTATTTGCAGCCTTTTTCCTTTACTTCTTCCATTTCTTTTACATTTTCCACTTTTTCTGCTTCTTTCAGCTTTTCTAATTCTTCATCATGTCTCTTAATCTCTTCCTTTATAGCTTCTACTATGTTTTTACTTCTTAGAATCTTTTCTGTGTCTTTGGCTACGATAGCATCTTTGAAGAAGTTCTCTGTTTGCTTTGGGCTATAGAAATTGTGAGTTATAACTGTACTATCAGTAAGTTTTAAGGGTCTCAGTTTTCCTGTTCTAGAATCTCTAATTCTGATTGGCAGCTCTTCTGCTGTGATTCTACGTCCTGGATTTTTCTTTGCTTTTTTTAGGCATTTTTTGTATTCCTTTTCCACTTGTCTGTTTTCTCTGTACTCTGATGCCTCTTGTATAAGCTTAACATGTTTGCACACCCAGTCATAATCTTTTTTCGATAGCTTTCCCTTGTACTTTATAGGATCATATGGAGGCAAAGACATATTGTTATATTTTGTGCCCAGCATAACCTTTTTGAACTGAATTGGAGGAAGAATAAACATTCTAAGCTTGTTTTCCTTCTGAACAGGTGTATTTTCTGTGTTTGGCTGTAAAGATACTGGTTTTTCTACATTTTCTGTTTCACTGGGTAAAGATTCTGTGGTAGTGGGTGCAGATAAAACAGTAGAAGTACTAGGTAGTGTTTCTGGAGAAGAAATATCAGGTTGTAATGGGTTTATGTGATTATCTTGAATGTTTTGATTATCTTGAATATTTTCTTCTGAAGTATCAATTGTTTTTTCTTTATCAAAAGATAGATAAGAAGTAGAAGTATTACAACTATGGCTGTTACTATGCTTCTTTTCTATATCAAGTATTTTTTTAGCCAATTTTTCCATATTGCTACTAGTCTCTGTGGTTGGTTGAAGGGTAATTTCACAGCTTTTGATTTTGTGTGCAGATATTTCTTTTTGTTCCATTTTATTATCTGCAATATCTATGTTCAGAAAAAGAGATCCTTCAGAGAATACTACCTGTTTCTCAGACTCACCAGAACTATCCTTTTTTTCTGTTATATAGACTGGTTTACTGTGTAGAATAGAGAAAATAGGCATTTTAGAAGTATCTTGATCTGAGATAGAAGAAGAGTTTTCTATGTCTGTGATAGATTCAATACTACTGTTTTCTGATTTTTTATCTACTACTTGATTGTTTTGCTCAGATTGCTCATTTTTGTGTTCAGGTACAGTAGTAAATTGTGGATTATCTACTGGGGTTATTGCAGCTGTACTTTCAGGTTTTTCTTCTTTCTCTTCTTTATCTTCTTTATCTTCTTTATCTGTACTTGATAGTATTTCTTCACTCTTATTCTCCAATTTCTCTAATTGTTCTAACTTCTCTAACTTCTCCAACTGCATTTTATGTGCTATCTCTGAATTAATTGTACTGTTACTGTCTATACTTGATTCTGAGTTTGACTCTATATTTGACTCTGTGTTTATGTTTAGTTCAGGGTTTGACTCTAAATTTAGTTCTGAATTTAATTTTGAGTTTTTTTCCTGAGTAGCATTTGGATTTATACTTGAATTTGTACTTGGGTTTTCTACTATTTCTGTTTCTTCAGTTTGTATTTCTTTATTATCTACACCTTTGCTAATATTTTCTTTTGTTTCTGAGTTATATGAGGTTAAGATAGCTGCATCTTCATCTTTTCCTGTAAATATCTCCTTTAGCTCTTTATACACCTGGTAGAGAAAAGAAAACCGTTGCTTGTTTGTTTCACATATGCTTGTGTCTTGCTCAAGTGTTTGTGTCTGTGCTTTTATTTGAAAGACAAAAGCCAAAACAAGAAGCAGCTTAAACTTGCAAAAAGATCTTCCCATATTCACACATTCGAATGCTTATTTATCGTTCTAAATTACTATTGATCAGCTCCAAATTGTGTCAAACCCTATAAATATTTTTACTTTTAATCAGTGTTTCAGTGAAAAAAAGAAATAAAATGACAGAATAGGGTATACTTTTGTTTTTCAACAATTATACCACTAATGAATATACTAACCCATACTAATCCACTAACCCACTAACCCATTATAACTCATTTAAATCTTAGAAGAAAATAACTACAAACAATTACAACCACACAAACAACCTAATAATACCTGATTTATTCTATATGCTTTTTTCTGCTATGAATATTGCATATATACTTTTTTCTTCATTGTTTCTGCCAAAAAGAGAACTTGAAATAACTCTTTTAACAATTGGAAAAACAGAATTACTGAGCTCTCCTTCTATATCTATGCTTATATCCGTTTCTTTTGCTTCTACATCATCATATGAGAAAAACAGCTTAAATTCTTCTTTCTGACTCTCTTCTTTTAGCTCAGACTGATTTAGAAATACTCCCTTAAAGCTTTTGTTCATTGCTGGCCACACAAGAATAACTGGTGTAGTATATATGGTACCATTCTTTCTTATTTTTATGCTTTCTAACGTACAAACTAAGGAATCCTTTTTCCGTGAGCTATTATGGAATTTAATCCCGTTTATCTCTAAATCCTGCTGTATTTCCTCATCTATCTTTATCTTGTTCTTCCCAAACATTATTCCTGTGTTTGCAAGCAGGGTTTGTACACATACTGCTACTATGAAAAACTTAGTTATAGCTTTACTCATGTATCTAAACATTCTCTTTATGTTCTATGCACTTATATACTCTCCCTGAAGATTATATCTTTTTTATATCTGCTGATTACTGGTTTATCTGTGCTAAACTGAAGGTTTTCAATCAGCAGGTGTTTCTGAGATATCTATTTATTTATTGGTGCATGTTTACCGCATGGAATACACAATAAGGGAGCTACAGGAGAAGGATGTAACACCAGAGTACTTCCATCTTCTGTCTGGCCTAACAGAAGCACCTGTTCCTGATAAAGCTGCTCTCTCTGAGCGAATTCTCTTCTTCTCGCAAAGAAAAGAGACATATACTATTCTAGTTGCTGTTTCTCCAAATGAAAAAGTAGTTGCCTCAGGGAGTTTAATAGTTGAGAGAAAATTTCTTAGAAATTTAGGGTCTGTAGGTCATATTGAAGATATTATTGTATCTTCTGAATGTAGAGGCACTGGGCTAGGAAAGAAAATCATTTCTTCTCTTCTAGCTCTTTCAAAAGATAAGGGCTGCTATAAAACAATTCTTGCATGCAGCGAAGAGAACGAAGAGTTCTATAAAAAGTGTGGGTTTATAAGAAAGGAGCTTGAAATGGCTGTCTATCACACTTAAATAGAATAGATACATACATTCGTACATTCAGCAATAAATGAAAAGTTATTGCATTTTTAGAAAATCTGTTAACCTTCTTTTGCAATCTTCTATTTCAATCATTTGCTGCTTGTAAAATGGGCTATCTCTGTCTATCTCTTTAAGCTTTACTTTATACTGCTCTATTTTTTCTTCTAGCTCACTTACTATACGTGTTGTACTATTTGGTAGCCCATAGCCCATACTGGTATTAATGGTATTATTATTTATACTATTTATATTACTTTTTCTATCTTGTATTTCTTTATGTGCTAATAAAGACTCTTTATTCTGAGTGTTTATCTTTGAATGTAGTAGTTTTATCATTAATCTTTGCTTATTTATAACTGCATTTTTTTCTGCAAACCTTTTCTCTGTTTCTTTTACATTTATTACATACTCTTGCTCTTTTTCTAATAGCTTTTTCTCTAGCTCTTTTATTTTCTGCTCATTCTCTCTTTCTCTTTCCTTCTCTGTATGCTCCTGCTGCATCATTCGCTCTCTTATGGATGCTTCAATGTTCTGCAGAGCTGCAGATGCCCGATGAATGTTTCCTTCTAGGATCTCCTGCTGTAGTACTCCTGGTCTCTCTGGTTGATCAATTAGAAGTAGAATTCTGCTTATCTGTGTTGATAGAGTAGCTGCTACCCGCTCAAATAATGCTTCTATTGCTTCTTTACCCGATATTGCTGCCTGTGCTTCTACTAACTCCTGTTTCTTCTGCTTTAACCGCATTTTCATGCTTTGAA
>JARJEA010012566.1:0-13054 GCA_030264595.1 Oligota sp. GC000189
TCACAGAATCTATACAATAATCTGAAGATATTTATGTGTATAGATACAAAAGCAGAAATTATAAATACAGATATAAATACAGATGAAAAAGATGTATACCAGGCTCCAATTAGTGCATTCCAAAATCCTGTAGAAAATGAAATACTTATTGCTAGTCAGAGAGATAAAGAAAAAGTAGATATATACTGCAAGAAAATGCTACAACTTCAATCAAATCCATCAAAAAATGAAAGTATTTCAATTAGTAGTATATCCACAGAACCATCTACTAAACCAACACTAACCTCTTCTAATTCCGCTGCAACCACTAATGAACCATCTACATCTAGTGATGATACCTTCTTTTCAGCAGAAAGTAGTATAATGCAGAATAAAGAGAACAGATAAAATAAATAAAATAAACCTGGTGAAAATATTAAAATAACAATATATAACATAAAATATATAACATTATAAATATGTACTGTTCCATTGCAGTCCATGAATATATAAACTTCTTTTGTACTCTTCCTCATCTTTTGCCTCCTCTTTTAGAACTTGGCACAGCTTCTTCTCTATTTCTTTCTCTTTTAATTCTCCATTTTCTGTATATCCCTCAATTATCTGGTATAGTTCACATGGAAGTATTTCACTAAATGCATTTCTTATCTCTGAATTGTTTCTGTTGTTATGACTGGTTAGAAGACTTCTTGTGAGAAGAAGAGCATCACGAAACAAGGCTTTCTCTACTCTTGCCATGTATTCTTTTCCATTTATTTCTATTTTTATTCCTTGTATTTTACAAAGTATGTTTTTATACTCCTCTTCTGACATTGGATATATTTGTTCTACTCTTTCTGCTGGCATATAAGACTTTTCCTCTGCTAGCTGAGTTATTCTTATCACCGGTAATATCTCCATTATTTCTTTCTCTCCGTAATGTACAGGAACACATTCTAGGCATAGCTTTGCCTCAGATATCTTATTTTTATCTCGAACTAAAAATGTATTACTATCTTCTCTGCATATTATTTTGTATGTTTTATCTTTTGTTATTAGAACAGTTCCTTTTTGGTTCTTCTGTTTGTAATTCTTTATGTGTACCTCTCCATCTATTTCTTCTGGTAACTTAAACAGAATCATTTCATCTGGTCCAACATAGCTTGCTGTATCTGCAGAAAGCATCTGAGTGAAGTAAAATTTTTATGGCTAACAGCGCTGCAGACAGTTCATCCCAGCTATGTACAGAATCAAAGACACACGAAGAAGCTGAGACATGTGCAGGACTTAAGTTTAAGAATGTGCAGGAGGTAAAGCATGCCTTATCTCTTCTAAGCGAAGAGTCTACATCATTGAAAGAAAGCTTATTACGGTGCTATCTACTGAATCTAATGCTGTACAAACAGGTAGACTCAGATCACCCAGTCAAAGATATGCTAATCAAGCTAAGTGTGTATATCTCTCTGCTAGATAAGGCAAAACCAGTAGAGCAAGCACAGTCACAGATACTAAAGGAGGCAGAGAAAGAAGAAAATGAAGAAAATGAAGAAAATGAAGAAAGAATCAGTGAAAGTGATGAAAAATACAAAGAAATACGCCGGCCAATCAATTATATTATTGAGAAGAATAAGATACATACAGAGAAAATAACAAAAAAAAGAGAAGAAAGAAATCCTCGTATAAAAAATAAACGCAGATATCAGGATGCACATGATCTTGCAAAAAAAGTTAGAGATACATATTATAAACGATAAGTAAAATAAAAAACAAGTAAACCAAATGAAAGATCAAAAGTTAACTATTTTTGTTAGATAATTTCATAGTAAAGTATTTGGCTTTTATTAAAACTTTTTTAGTGTTTATGTTTTTATCTTAATTTAAATCTTCCTTATAGGATCTAATTATGTTTACAATTAATAGGTCATTGATTTTTATCAAATAATCTTTTCTAGTGTAAGATAAGAAGTAATATGTATTGCTTCCAAGACCAAATACTCTATTTCACCTATTCTTAAAGATTCATTCATTCTTTCACTCAATCATTACCTTATCTTTTGAATGAGTTTATTAAAGATAACAACATATACATAATATAACAATTAATTATCATAACATAATTGGGGATTGCAACTTATTACATAGCATAGCAGTGAAAAGAACCACTCGCTTATGCTCTTTCCCGTACATTGCAAGACATTCATTCCAGAAACATTTTTCAAAGGGTCCTGTTCTTTTTTCAATCTTCAAAAGCCTTGCATCCTCTCCTGCACACTCTTTCATTATCGCAAACACCTTTTTTACCCAGATAGACATCTCTGTATAGTCTTTTGTTATTCCTAGCATAAAAAGCTTACTTAAAACCCCCATTTCTGCTTCTTCCTGATTTATTTCAAGTATCTCATTCTTTTCCACATATATTTCATATCCATAAAATGCAAGATTAAGTGCGGCTGAAATCATTTCTGTGTAGCTTTCGTACTTCCTAGACCCACTAACTTTCTTTTCTTTCTTTGTTTTTTTCAGGGAATATGTTTCCACTCGAAGATACAGCCCTGGAACATTCTCTTCAATTTGCATCATATCCCCTGCAATTTTTGACACGCTCTCTATTTCAAGATATTTCATGACACATAAAAATTTTTCAATGAATGAAGAAAACAGGCTAAAGCAGCTAATAGATATACAGAACCACCTGGATGAAATAAACATTGCCACTCTTAAGGAAGAGTTTTTGTTCCGCCAAGAGAGATTTAGGAAGATGCAGGACATACTTGAGAAAAGAGACAAATACGCTGAAGAATTAGAAAACTTTTGGGTTTCTGTTGTGTCTAATTCAGAGTACTTTTACATTATATTTGGGAAAGAAGAATTTAAAGAAGGAGAAGACGAATGTATTCCATTTGACTGGATTGATTTTCTTAAGGTTGATTTTCTGCCTAATTTCAGGTACAGAGTTGAGATAAATGCTAAAGAAAATGAATACTTTGAAAATAAGAAATTAGTTAAGGAGTTTTCTCTGTTTGAGCAAGGAGACTGTAAGTGGTCACCCATTGAGTGGAAGGGAGGAAAGAAATCTTTATCTGACTGCCCCCTGCTAAGGTTTTTCTCCTCTGAGGACAGCTCTGATGATGATGATAATTTGAACATTTTCCAGATCCTGAGTGACATATACATTAATGCGGTGTACTACTATATGAGAAAGGAGGAGCCTGAGGAGATAAAGGAGGAGTAAATTACTAACCCAGTAACCCAACCAATAAAGGAGATAAAACCAAGAGGTATTTCCGCTTAAACAGTTAGAGTAAAATACTTTGATAAAATAGTTTGTTTATTTGAGGCCTGATTATGCTTCTATGGTTCCTTTTGCCACAACAAATGCCCCATCTAAGAACACACGTAGGTCTTTTCTTCGTGGTGTACACTGCTGGGAGATGCATGCTGCTGACTGAGACACAGACTGAATATTATTTCCTTCAATTAAGAAATAGTCTTTTTCATTAGATAGTCTTGCTACTGCACTTCCCTGCATCTGAACTATTTTATCACACTTACTCCCAAGGAAGTTCTTTATAATCAGTGTCTTTCCCTCATTCTCTACCACAATTGTGATTGGGAAGTGCTTATATATTGCCTTCATTTTGTAGCAGAACCCTTTTGTGCACCCAATTAATAGATTATTGATTAAGCTGGCACAAGTACGAACAATCTTTGTCTGCTTCTTTGGGGCAGCCCACAGCCTTACAAATATTGCTTCTTCCTCTATATCTACAGTTAGAAGCATATGTGATATATCTAGTGTTTCTTTTCCTCTTGGCCCCTCAACTGTGATTATTCCGTTGCCCTTTGTGACTTTGCATCCTTCTGGAATATTAACCTTCTCTTCTGTTAGAAGTATTTTCATGCAGGGATAAAAATTAAAAAAACATTTTGCCCATTCCATTACCAATTCTTGCTAACTAAACTTTACTATTTTATATTATCTATTTTATACTATCTATTTTATACTAACTATACTAACTAACTTATATCAACCAACTATACTAACCCATTTAATACCAACTAACTTATTTACTAAGTAAATAAACCTATACTAACCAACTAACCAACCAACTAAGAGAAAAGAACTTTTACCACAAGAGAGCATGAAGGACATCTGGCTGCTTCTTCTCCATTCTCTAATTCTTCTTTTGTGATAATAAAATAGTCCCCACAGGGGCACGGGTAAGTGTAAGTCTCTGTTTCTTGGTTGTATATAAATTCATCAATATCTATCTCTTCGAAGTATTCATCTAGGTCCATTTAAAAGTTTATTTTTTCCAGCTGAGGGTTATGCTGGATAAATGGATAGAGCAGCTAATGGAGTGCGTGCACTTAACAGAGAGTGAAGTAAAAGAGCTATGCTTAATGGCCACTGAAGTATTTCAGAGAGAAAACACTCTTATCTCCTTAAAAGCACCTATAACCATATGCGGGGACGTACATGGACAGTTTTTTGATTTACTGGAGCTTTTCAAGGTAGGTGGGTTTCCCCCAGAGACTCCGTATCTATTTATGGGGGACTATGTAGATAGAGGATATAATTCAGTTGAAACTTTAAGTCTGCTTCTATGTTTAAAGATAAAGCATCCTGAGTCTATTGGTATGCTCCGGGGGAACCATGAAAGTAGGCAAATAACCCAAGTATATGGGTTCTATGATGAGTGTCATAGAAAGTATGGGTCTGCAAATGTTTGGAAATATTTCACTGATTTATTTGACTATTTGCCTCTTGCTGCAATAGTGAATAACGATGTATTTTGTCTTCATGGGGGACTAAGTCCGGCATTAAACACTCTTGATGAGATAAGGGCACTAAATAGGGTACAGGAGGTACCACATGAAGGTGGTATGTGTGATCTTCTTTGGAGTGACCCAGAAGAGAGAAAGGGATGGGGTGCATCTCCTAGGGGCGCAGGATATACATTTGGCGAGGATATAACAGAAGAGTTTACCCGGAAGAATGGATTGAAAATGATATGTAGAGCACACCAGCTTGTAATGAATGGACATAACTGGAACCATCATAAAGGAGTGGTAACTGTGTTTTCTGCGCCAAATTACTGCTACAGATGCGGTAATTTAGCGTCTTTAATGGAAATGGATGAGCATGGCAGCTATAAATTCACCCAATTTGAATCATCTCCTGAGCAGATCCAGGATAAAACACTTCAGAAGATTCCCAACTATTTTATATAAGAATAAATTAAAATGCCCACTTGATAATAAAATGTTATATGTTGTTATTTGTTATTTGTTTTATGCTTTAATTTGAGTAAATAAATCCCCCTCATTTATGAGATAAAATTTTAATTGTTTTTAGGTTATTTTTAAGTTGCTAAGTTGTCTTTGATTTCTGTTGATGTTGATGCCTATAAATAGGTAAAAATTTTAATAAACATTCTTTTGGCTTTACTTATTATCTTTTCAACATTGCTTTTAATTACTTTTAAGGATTAACTAAATAAGAAAAAATAGATAATATGAGTTTAAACTGATTTATTTTCTTTTCTTCTTTTTCCCTTGTAAATATTCTTTTTTTGTTAATTCTAGCTTATTACATATTTACTAGTATTAGCTGTTTTTAACACTGAAAAGCTTACTCATTTCTGATAGATTAAAGTTGTTGCTCTTATATAGGAAGTATCCTGTTGTAGACATAAGAGCAACAAAAATAACAGCTGTTAGAATAAATGCTATTCTGTTTCTGTTATTCTTCAGGAACCCTTCTTTGTTTGCGTATGCGCAGTTCAGGAGGGTATTATAAAGTAGGTTTATTCCTGAGAGCACAAAAAGAACCTTAAAAATGGTTAATATATTCAATATTGATTTTTGTGTAGCATCAGATTCGTATAGCATTTTTCTATAAAGAACAGAGAAAGATATAACAAGTAGAATAGCTAGAACAAGCTGGCCTACTATGATTAATTTTCTGTTTCTTTCTTCTTTTGAGACTATCTCTCTTTCTTCTCCTCTTATTCCACTAAGTATAGTTCCTATTGAAAAAGCAAATATTATCTGCATTGCAATACACGCATGCTTGATAAGATCAGTTCCTGATATTGCTTGTTTCTTAAGATAATCAACATTATCTAAGACTGATGTTGGTTCACTCATAAGGAAAACACCACCTATCATAAGACACAGAGAAGAGAATAACGCTATCAGATTAAGAGTGTTTCTTTTTCTAATGTCTGGATATACTTTTTCTTTGTTTGATGATATGATAAATTCTCTAATATATGTTATTAAAATAAATGCAATTGCAGATATATATACTAGAGTGGAAAATAAAATATTTCTAGATTCTAAATCATTTAGGGAAGAAATAGAGAAGATAGAAGGCATTACAACTAGCTGTAATAGTATTGCACTTGTAGCAATAATAGCAAGAAGAGTACCTTTAATTGCTCTTGCTCCATTTATCATCCACAGAATAAGAGATAGTCCTAAAAGTAAAAAGACAGCTGGCGAATAGAAAAAGTAAATTGAAGAAACATCAGAGATAGCTTTTGTGAGTGAAGATGTTTCTCCTCCCATGCTAAGAAGAGAGAAAACTACTCCATCAAGTAAGAAAATGCCTATGAAAGAAAATAGGGCCCATGCACTCTGTCTCATAGTAAAAAGGAGTGTGTATGCCCATGAATTTATATCTTTCTGGTCTTCTTTTTCTATTTCTTTTTCTTCTTTTTGTATGCTTTCTTTTTTGAATTCCTGCTCTTTTGCTGATATTTTGTCCTTTAGTTTCTCTTCTTTTATTATATCTTTTTTTGGGAGTACTATATTTTCTTTCTTTTGCTGATTTTCTTTTGATTTATTTATTGTGATCTCTTTCTTAGACATATTTTTTTCTTCAATTAGCTTTTTAAGGTTAAGAGCATTTACTTGTATTGCTGGAATGCTTTTTCTTATCTCAACTGTACTTGATACATTGTTATTTTTGGTAGTATCACTTACAGCATTTATATCTCTTTTGGTTCTCTTACTCTCTTCCAATATCTGAGCCGGTTTGTTTTCATTTGCTATAGTTGTAATTTTTGGTTCAGCTGATTTGTTTGTATCAACTGGCTGAGCTATTGTTTTTTTTATAGTTGCTGGTTGAGCTTTTTCTTTGCTTATAGTTTTTGGCTGAACTACTTTCTTTGTATTCACTGTCTGAGTTATTGTTTTGTTTTTAGTTGCTGCTTTTTCTCTTTCTCTTTCTGCTTCTCTTTCTGCTGCTTTTCTCTCTTCTTCTTTTAGTCGAAGTAGTTTTACTTGTACTTTGTTTGGTACATACTGTATAGATGGATCTAGCTCGTATAAAAACCAGTTATCATCATCTTTTTTCTGGTATGTATGTGTGTTAGGGAGTACCTTAATTTCTTCAATTTTTTTCTGGTTGTTTGTTTGTGATTCTGCACTAAGATATGAAATCATAAATGAGATAAACATCACATATAGAATAGTCTTCCTCATAGCTTGCATACACATAAAAAAAATACTTTATTTATACCGTATATTGAATATTAAATATACCATATATGGTAATATGTTCTTTAGTCTATTCTATTTTTATACTTTTTCAGTTTTATTTTTATTATTTTTATTTCCATATTATTGTTTTTACACCTTTCTATTTTTCTACTATTATTTCTTATTTTCTATATACATACTATTTATCATATGTGCATACATACATTTATTTACTTCATATTACTTCTACACATTTTCTTTCTTTCTTATGGTGTTAGGTATTACTTTGCATTTTTATTTATTATAGTACCGCTTGACTTAAAAACAAGGATAAAAACATCTCCAATGCATATCTCCAGATAGTGGCCCTCTGCAATAGTGCAGTTGCCTGAAAAACTTTCTCCAACTATTACATTCCAACCCTTATCAAATTTGCTTTCTAGCATATCTCTTATTTTCTTTGCGTTTTTCTTAAACTCTTTTAGGTCTTTTATCTCCACACACAGGTCTGCAACAGCTGACCGAACATCCTCTGGTATATCCTTCCCAATAACCTCTATCTTTCTGTCTGCCAATATGCTTTTATCCTTCTGCATTTATATTTCCCTAACTGATACTCTGAATATATACTACCTTATAAATATCCTGAAACGCAGATAAAACAGCAGCAGGTCCTAAAATTGTATGAAGAAGAAGGAGAGTACACACTTAGAGCGCCCAAGATCTCTAAGCAGGGTTCTGCAGTACATTAGAAATATTGTTATTCTTTACTATTACAGATATACCGTTGAAATAGGAATATCTATTCTAGATGGCTGGGAGGCATTTATTGTCAATTCAATATTTCTGTTTCTTTTCATGTCTATTCTAAAACAAACATATAGATTATTTAGCTCACTCTTTTTACAGCTCTTTTCTCTTATCACTAGAAATTTTACTTAAATCGCATAAATAAGTAGAAAAAACAATATACATATTAGATATATTTGTTAATCTTACTAATACTAACTCAATATCAATACTAATTCAATAATCTTACTAATACTAACTCAATACTTCAATAAAACCACTAAACAAGTGCAGAAATTTTAATGCGTGCAGCAAGGCTTAAGCAGATAAAAAAGAATGTACATGCTCTCACACAGGTAGGATACAGACCTCCATTTAATATTCTTGTAGATCATAACTTTCTTATCTCCTTCAATGCATCAAAAATGACTTTTAAGCAAATTGAAACAATTCTTGGTGCACCCATTAAAATATATACAACTCACTGCGAGTACAAAAGATACAAAGAAGCTGTTAAAGATAAAAAGCTAATTAGCGCAGTAGATGTAAAGAAGTGCACGCATGAGGAAAAAGAATTACGTACTTTAGAGTGTATAGATTCACATATTCCAGATAATAACCCTAATCACTACTTTATTGCAATCTCCCCTAAGTACCGCCATCTTAAGAACAGTAAAAGTCTTCCAATTATTTTTCTCCGATCGGGTGTTCTATGTGTGGAAGTGGGGAAAATACAACAAGAAAGAATAGAGGAGTCCAGAAAACCAAAGCTTCTTTCATCTCATGAGAAAGAAGTATTAGATAAAATGTTTTCTTAGAAAAACCTAATTTACTATCAGTTTAAGATAAATAAATTGTATAGCAGAAATATTATTTTATGCGAGCAAGTGATTTCTTTACTCTTCCCTCCCTTAAGACAGTCACAGAAGAAGGTGAGAAAAGAGTCCCTGTCCAGAGAAAAAGTGAGGGTCAATGGAACAGCCTTTGCCAGACTCTTTCCACAGTTCCAACTCACGCAGAAGCAGCAATCCAGGCAGAAGTACAAATGGAAAAAATAAGAATGGATTTTGAGTCAAAAGGTTTTATCAAGCAAGAGAAAATAGAAAAAAAAGAGTATCCATCTGGTGTTATAAAAACACTTAAACCTTCTCTTCTCCTTGAGGCATCAAAAAGACTTAATGAGGTCATTAGGATAATTAATGAGTTAGAAGAAGAGGAAGATAAACAAAGAAGATTACTACATCAGCTCATGCACAGAGAATATTTCAAAAGAAAAGGTGATACTTTATATGTGCATATATTAGATAAAATATTTATTCCATTATCTGCTATCTTTCAATATGTACCACAATCTTATATTCAATGTAGAATATTTTCTAAAAACACAGAATATTTAGGATATATTTCAGAGTTAGAGATACCTAAGTGTGCTGAAACTGATACAGAAGCACTTGCATTATCTGTTCGTTCTCTAAGAGACCGTGCAAGTAATAATCTAATACTAGGAGATTATATGCATATGAATATACATGCAAAAATAGAGAGAGTAGATATTATACCTAAATCTCAGTCAAAATATGCAGTATATCTTATTTGTGCACTTAAACTATCTACTTCCTTTGAAAGAGCTATAGAGAGCCTGATGCAGAAGAGCAAGAATTTTTCATGCAGGTGATTGGAGACACAGACAGAACAAAGATATATACGTTATCAGAGCTTGAAAGAAAAAATCAGCTAGAAAGTGTTCTTGCATCAGAATGTGATCTATATAATCTATTGGAAATAGATGATGAAGACAAAGAGTTATATAAAGAGTACATAAGATCGAAAAAAAGAGACTACAAAAAAGCACACAGAAACGGAAGATGCAAATGTAAACCACATAATTTTAAACAGCAGCGCCTAATTTCCTTTAGAGAACTTGTTACATATACTTGTGGGAAATGTGATTTGGTAAAAGTAGAAAAAGGATACATAATACCAAGAGATACAGCACTCAGAAGAGAGTTTAGCAATCTTTTAATTCTTATTCGCCAAATAATCATATCTGAAAAGAATTTTGAATCCACCCCACTTGAATTCTTTACGCTTTGGCTAGGCACTACTATCTTTATAATTATGATTCTGTATTTTGAAAGAATGTTATCAATCTAAATGAGTTTATTGAAAAAAGTAAAGTGTATGGCATACAATTAATATTCATCTAAATATGTTTCTAACATAGCATATATCCCATGCATCCCTCATACAACCCTAGAATTAAATCATACTCTTTTATGCTTTCTTTTCTTATCTCAGCTTCTTTTTCTAGTTCTAATCTTATCTTTATAAGGTCTTCTAACTCTGTTTCCATTTGATTTACTTTTTCTTCATTTTCTGCTACCTCCCGAGCAAGTGCAAACATTTTATTTTCCTCTCTGTGTAAAATTGCTGCTTGTTCTTCTTTTCTTCTCTTTAGTTCCTGTACATCTTTCTCTAGTAGAGCATTCTTTCTTCTGCTGATAGAGATAGAGTGCTCCATCCCAGATGCTTCTTTAGTGAGTGCTAATGAGTCAAGGCGTAGGTTTGCAAGTCTCTCCCTAAATGCATGTGGAGGCACTAAGTCTAAATCTATGTTCATGTTTTAATAAAAAATCCAAATACTTTCTATTTATTTTATGTAAATACATCAATAAATATAACATTCTATAAACCTTTTTATTTATTTTACTTTCTTTGCTTTACTTTCTTTACTTTTCTAGTAAATATGGATACTCTATTAGTGCATCTATATATCCACTTGTTCTATTTGATATATCTATAACAGGGGACAGAAGACGTAGCAGCTGCTGCCTTAGAAGCAGTGGAGATGGTGCTCTTATTAGTATTTTTTCAAGTATCTCTAAGGGTTTTTCTACAATTCCCTCAGAGAGTAAAGAAAGAAGCATTGGAAATAATTGCTCTGCCATTTCAAGTGGAAAATACGCTGCTAATAGAGATGCTTCTCCTTTTTCAACGGCTTTTTTCATTAACTTAAGATTCTGCATCTTACATGCAGCAATTGCCCCAGAAAGTACGTCTCCTTTTTCTATTTGTTCTTCTATCTCCTCTGGTGTTTCTTTCTGCCATAAAGATGATGGTTTAAATCCTCCAGCTCTATCAGAGAAGACAAAAATACCGTTTTTTGTACATATATGTGCTTTATGTCCAAATGAAGTATAAGAAAGCTTTGCATATCCCACCTCTTTTTCTTCTGCCTCCTCTAGAACCACCCATCTGTCTGTTTCATATCCTTCTACATAGATAGATGCATATAATGACTTTCTTTTCTGTTTGTGTCTGTCTGGTCTTTCTACCTCATATGTTATAAGAATAGATCCATCTCTTGCAGCACTTATTGTAAGAGGAGAACAATTGCCAAGTCCATTCACATACTTAGGCAATACTCTGTGCTCTGTTACTTCTTCAAGCATTTCTGTGTATATATACACCATCCCACTCTCTCCAAGACATATAATATGTGTTCCTGTTCTTGTTTCTACTATGCATCCAGCTGTAAGCGCTTCTGGTGCATCTTTTTGCAGATAAAATGAATCTGTGAATTTTAAAATTCCGTTATTAAATACAACAAAAATATGTGTCTTAATTATCTTTGTACATAATGGTATTCCTATTTCTTTTTCTAATATTGACTTTCCTCTTCTTATATCGTAAACCTTTACTTGGCCTATCCCTGAAACAACCAGGAAGTCTTCATCTGCATCTGCTGCATTTACTGCTATTTCAGTGTTTATTATTCTTTTTATCTCTCCTTCCTGTCCATGAAACACACACTGGCCTGTCTGTGATACACTTATAAATCCTCTTTCCCTTGGAAGTACTGCAACAACTGGTGAAGTATGTGCTTGTATCTTTTTTATGCATAAACTTGATAATTGATCCCATATAAATATTTCTCCTGTTTCTCCTCCTGATATAATAGATCCTTTGCACTCTTCTATGACTCTCTGACCTTGTGTGTTTTGCTCATTAAACAGAAGAGTATTTGTTCGCCACTCCCATATCACAGATCCTCCTCCTGATAGAAAAATCCATTCATCCTGTTCAATGAAAGTTGCAGATGTGATTTTATCTGATACAAATATTTTTTGTATTAGCTCTGGTGATTGTGTATTGAATAAGTATATATAATGAGAGCTATCTATTGCAACAGCTATATCTCCTAGTATAGATATATCTGCTGATATAAAATTCATATTTGTAAATACTTTTGTACTAACTATCCACTCCTCATTCTCTTTATGTACTCTCCTTATTTCTCCATTCTCAAATACAGATACTATTTCATTTTCTATTTTTTTTGCACTAATTGGCTCAGTTCGTCCACCTGTTATAAACTTACTTTTTTCTCCCTCCATTTCATATATTCTTAGTATACCATCTCTGCTGCCTGTTAAAACTCCTCTCTCTGTGCTAGATATCATTGTAATACTATCTTTGTGTCCTGTTATATGTTTTGTTTTTTTAAACGAGAAAAAACCGTTACTTTCTGGAATCCACTCCTGCATATATCCATCATATTCTAAATACATTTTCTTATCCTTTAGAACAGCACTTAAACAGCTTTTTACATTCATTCTTCCTATCTCAACATTGTAGTATATGCTATGTAGATACACTCTACCTGCTACATCAAGAACTAGCATAAGATCCTTCTCCACTGAAATACTTCTTATTTTTGCCTCTGTCACAAGAGATAGTACTGTGCTGCTTGAACTTCTTATTGCTACTCTTTTTACCTGTCTTTCCACAGCTA
>JARJEA010012767.1:0-11532 GCA_030264595.1 Oligota sp. GC000189
ATCATGTACACCACACCATGTACCATGGAAAAATAGCGCATGGGAATCTTGGGAATATAATTTTTTAGTCATACTTAGTCGCGCTCGAACGGACGCGAATAGAAATTGGCAAAAATAATCGAGAATTGAATTGTAACATTCGCGTGACGCCGGAGATTCCGTTTAATTAAGAGGGCAGCAAATTGATGAGAAGAGGTGTTTTATAAACAAGTGAGAGATATGCCCTGTTGTGTGTGCATCTTTCTATATATGTATAGGCATCTCAATATGTATATGTATATATAGTATAGCGTGTTGTCGGTGTTGGCATAATAATCAGCACTAGCTATAAATCTGTAACCTCATTACTAAACGTGTCGTTTTAATTGAAATCTTGTGTTGCGGTGGACAGAGCGGCAACTTCTTGGATTCATCGTGAGCGAGCGCACAGAGTACGAAGTTGGTCAGACACCCCTATAGGTAAGTTGGCGCTTCGAGCTGGTTTCTTTGCCCATTCTTTTTATTCCTCTCTTGTTCGTTCCTTGTTTTCGTAAACTTTTTATCAGAATAGGCAAGCGTACGAATAAACAAACCGATTTTAAACGCGGCCTCCCTATATATATGTATAGCCTCTTTTTCTTTCGTTCTCTTTCTCTCTCTGATGTAGACGATTAATTAACTTAATTATTATTTTATCTCCGGCACGCATAAAACAATATACCCGGTTTCATAAACGAAATTATCACAGGCATAAATTAGACACTTCCCAGTGTCGTTCATTAAAATGCAGCACCCTAAGGAGCTCCATCAATCAACCCTCTAAACAGAGTCTATGCCGCTGGTATATACATTGTGCTGAGTGTAGCGGTGGTGACTTGGTAAGGAGCACCGCGGTTGTTTGCTTGCGGTGGCATGCTTCAGTCTTCGTCTGTTGTCGCGCTTAAATCTTTAACGAGTCGCGGAAAAATTCTATCCAGAGGAATTCTTCCTTTGTCGACTGACAGACAGCAATAGATATTGGATTTCGAATTTACATTATTCACGGACCACACACCTATACTCGCAGATACACATATATACACGCCTTTTGGATCAATCAATTTTCAATTTGCTTAATCTGGCTACATAAGGAAGTCCACGATATGCATCTAGTTATTATTATAACTATTAAAGAGATTAAATATTTGAGTCGATATAATAATAAATAATAATAATAATAACGCGCTGAGCGGTGAGGCAATAAATTTGAAATAAATACATTGTATAGTCGCAATTAAAGATGACATGATATATTAATTAGCCGACACGTAAATCTTGAAAATTATGCTCATATAATAAAAGTGAAGAAAATTATGTGTGCAAAGTAAATGGCATTTAAGAAACGTAATAATAAACGGCAATATATATGCAATATATAGAAGATAAACGCTTTCGGTAAACTTGATAAATGAACGTATTGATGATACACTTTTAACGAACATTTGCAGTAATTTGTAATGTAATCGGTGTCAGAATGACGCTGATGAATGGCATAATAGTGAATGTTTGCAGTGCACAATTTCCTCATAGCGACATGTATCCGGAAATTGCTGCCAATCTCAAGGGAGGCACCCACGATTAGATATGGCACAATCGACCGTCGAGAGTTCGATTTAATAAAGCACTTTTCGATTGTCCACTATCTTTATTCTTGGTCCACTAGAGATGCGTCGATAGTACCTCTACTCTACACGAACTGTCAGTTTCTATCTTTCTCTCTCAATTGATAAGCATTGGACTTTTGTCGCCCACTTCTTGGCTACTGTTGCATCAACACCGTGACTATTGCTATTGCTCCTTCGGCGGAGAGATGTGTTAACTATAGAGAGACTCCCTATTCTTCGGTGAATTCGTTTCGAGCACGGTCGCTCGTGCCTGCACCGTTTATTCGATTCCTTTCTCATATAAAATGCATTCGTTCACATATAAGGGCATTGTTGATTGTTCCCCAGTTTCGCACCCCAAACACCTTATCAAGGTAAAAGAGTTCCTCGATGTGCTGCGAATTTTCAATAACATTCTTTTCGAAACGAAATTCCGCCGCATTTGGCTTTAATAGGGAAATGACTTATAGATTTATTTCGATAGAGGCTTGATTTTCTTCTTTGTGCACAGACACACACACACACACACAATCTATACATATCTATACATATACTGAAACGCGCTACTCCACTAACCACGGGGCATATATTGCGTTTAATATCAAGGGGCGGTCTGGAAATATATCGCAGACAAGATTCATTAAACAACGTCTTGTTCGATGTGTTACGGGGCGTCTAAATAATAATAATGCACCGACTCCGGTGTACAGTATTAATTAATCTAACGGTCAGAGTATGTACTCGTATACCATCCGTGTATCTTTCATGGTAAATATATTTATGCTTAAGCTGCGAATGTATAAGAAAGGGTTATAGGTGAAGGTTGCTCTCCAGCGATAAGTTCTCATGACAATTTAAATGAATCTTATGCGACACGTTCCATGTAAACACATTAATCCTGATTGCAATTAACACTGCCCTCGTTTATTCATTAGCGACCGGGGACCGTGTGAATTTTATCAAAACGCACTTTTCATTGCGCACCTCATTTGTTTTTTATCTTATTTTTTTACGCACAATTATTAATAATATTTATCTTCGCTTATATAAGTAGAAAAAACCACGAGAGAAATCTCTGTTCTGAGGCGAGCGCAAGTGAAGCAACACACACACACATGCACACACACGGTCACTTGAGGAGATTTCATATTTTTTTTCCTTTCTTATTTTAACCAGATTTTATCTTTAAACGACCAACATATTTATCGTGTCATATTCAAAATGAGCCGCAATCAGATAGCGCGCGCAATAATTTCATTTTCTTCTAAATTATGACGACATAAGTAAATTATAACAATCCTGACCTAACTTAATAATTGTCTCTTAAATGCTCGGCAATAAAACTTAAAATACCTCAAGATAAAATTATCTATGTTTTCTATATATACGTATAGTTTTTCGCATGCATTGTGTACTTATGATGTGTACTTGTGGTGGGGTAAACAAATTTTTTCATACTACTTTATATGTACGGTTTGAATAACTGGAGCTTAAACAAGACCCCTATTTAAATAGAAATTTTTAAATCTGCATTATCATTATTCGCCCCCTTGTCTTTTCGCATGCATCTGCTTTTTTTGCGTCGTGATTATGTCGCGATCATATTAGAATAAGTATATGTCATCTAATTTATATACATGATAGGTGTTATCTTTGCTCATTTTTTATATATATACGTAAATATTCGGGAGAAAAATTATTATAGACGACAGCGAAATCGATAAATGCAAATTTTTGCGGGGGCGTAAATAATGAGACATATGACGAGTCGTAAACATCACAGCGAACTACCGAAGAACAAATACGTTTCGTTTGACTTGGACAAAAGACGAAAAATGCGCAAACGGTGCACATCGAACGGGGGGTGGAAATTTGCTTTAATTAGAAAAGACTATCTTTAATCTTAGATCGCGGCCGCATGTCCCAAAAGGCTGATTTCAATTCAGAATTCGTTTCGGAAATAAATTTCCTATTCATTATTCATCCACTTCTTCAGATTGTGTCTTAAGAGCAAAAGTTCTCTCATAGAGAAACCCTTTTTACCATATATACACTATAGTTTACGCTCTCTCTCCTTATATACATATATATTCGGAAACGCTGTTTTATTTTATTTTTTATTTTAATGAAGTTCGCAGCACCGCCGCACCTCTAAAAAGACCGCAATGTACATATGTATTTATTTGAGGGTGCCGAAACATTTTAATATTATATAAGGTTTGATTTTTTTTCTCTCGCTGCAAACACTCAAGTGTATACACTTTCTGCATAGAGAACTAAGTTACCGGAATCGGCTCGAAGAGAGAACCGACGAAAGCACTTTGATTCTTCACCCCCGCAAAACATAATAGCTAATATGAATATGATAGCAGGGATATACGAGTGAAACTAATAAAAATGCAAAGCGCGAGCTTTCTTTTCAGATCGGGAGCCCGATGCTGAACCGGGCTCGCATTAAGCCATGTAAGGTAAAGAAATTATTTTTTGCATAACGGTGCGCATTAAAGTAACGAAGTAATTGGATTTCCGATCCTCTCTATACACTCGCCAAAGCTTCGTGCAGAAATTACCGAGCGATTCGGAAACGCCCCAAAATATACGAATAATTTATAAACAAAATTAAACTGGAAATGTGTCGCGTTTTTATAACAGATGCGCGTAAGTGCAAAATATATAAGTTATTTGAGTTTTTCGTTTCAGGCGTATCGTATCGAATGTATGGACACACATTACTGACTGTTTTTAGTGGGTGTTGTCGAATTATGCGCATTTAACAGCAATAAATCAAGCACTAATATCGAGATAATAAACATGACCCGAGATGGAACGAAAAAAAAAAATGGGAAAAATGGGGTGCAGCAAATTTAATGTATTGAAGTTTATTCACATTACAAGCTGTTGCGATAGAAACAAATTAATGTAAATACTTTTGACTCAATGACTTATACTCGCGTAATATTAAGGTTCTCTTAACTTGAAGGGTGTTAGTATTTTAAAGAATAATCACACGATGTGCCCCAACCAAATGCCAGCCCCTGTAGCCGAAAAAAAAAATCAGACTTGCAAATTTCTTTTTGTACCCTTCGCAGACTGTAAAGACATTAGCCTCTTACATTTACACCATCTCCCTTTACTATTTCATAGCATTAAATTATTTTCAAGAGGAGAAAATTATAGAAACAGTTGTACACAAGCAGTTATTTGCATATTTTTCATTTTCGTTTAATTTCACGGTACGGCTCTACTTATATAGCCAACTTAAATTATCTTCATTAATTAGGACCGAACAGTTCCACCTGAATTCGCGAGAGGACAAAAATTAGCATATAATTGGCGCAAGCGGGGGGAAGGGGGACACATTCTTCAAGATTTATATGTGAGCAATCGGTCTGATATTACGTGAGGAAAATTATATAATTCATAATCCTGCTCTAGTGACTTACAAAGTCATTAACAAGTGTGCCATATGCACCTGTCTCAACTCAGGAAAGAGGATTCGTAGAATATCCACATTGGTAAATAAACATATTTGACTGTATGCCAACGAAACTGTGTGTATTCTCTATTTTATCGCTTTCTTCACGTTTCACAGGCTGATAGGCCCACACTAAATAGGTCCCGATTTTAGTATAGTACTCATTGTTTATTTACGAAAATTCCTTAATGATGGGCTAGTGGGACTTCTCATATTTTAACTAAATATAATCATTAATAAACTCCGAGTCTATTTGCTGTTTTAACTAATTTAAAATACGCTTCGAATCGATAATGTAAGATAAACAAAAGTCGGAGCCTAAACGGAAAAGCGTTTGTTTAGAAACTAAGAAAGTTCACGGCCTTTTTTTAAGTACCACAAAATTTCATTCATAAAAAAAATAAATAATGTAACTTCCAATTACCAGTGTCAACGAAAATTTTCATCGTAACACCGGTATTAAACGGTATTAAACGATATTATTAATGTAAATCTCGGTAAATTGCGATAAACTGTTAAAAAAACAGGTTGGAAATAAATAGACAGATGATTGCGGTGTAAACGTTAGGTATAATGGGAACCCCGGGCCCCGGGTCCCCGGGGCGACGGTAAGTTGACCCCATGCTCATGAGTAAATGTCGGTTAGCACGTGTCCAATGTCCATATCACGTGGCAATTCTAACCCCTTTGTCAGAGGATGCAAATGGGCAACAAGTGTCAGGAGTAAGAAAAAAAAGGACTCACCGGTAATACGGAAAGGCCTGCGGCATGTGAAGGTCCATGGGTGCCGCTGCGTGATGAGCGGTACCATATCCATGGTGATCGGTTGTCTGCATCATGGTGCCCGCGGCGGCCGCGGCGGCAGCAGCAGCCGCCGTATGATGATGGCCCAGAACAGCCGCCCAGGGCGAGGAGGCGAAACCTCCCGGGTGATCCAGCTCGAAGCCGCGGTTTAATCACTCGTCCGACGAGATGGATGTCCGTCCGTCAGCAACCACTTCACGCACTACGCATAAGCATTGTACTCCTACTCACTGCATACACACGTGCGGCGGCGAGAGCGGACACTCGGCCATTGATCGCGCGGATGCTGAATGACTGAAAGAGTTACCAGAGGCGGAGTTGGTGATCCGCGTGCGTGGATCACGGTCACGTGACGAACAGGCGTCTCTTCGGCGTCGCGGGCCAACCTCGAACGTGTTCGCGACCGCGTACTCCTACCCGACGATCGGACAACTTCCACACGTTTCCACACACCTGACGCGACCCGACTCCCATACATACACCTGTAAGACACACGAATGCAGAGACAATACTTAATTTCTATTCCTAACCCTACTCCGAATCAGCCGAAACAACTATCAACTCCCCTTAAGATAGGAAGCAACAGTTGTCTCCACTGTAGTCTCCCTAATTCATTTTAAAGTCAAACAAATGAATAAACGCCAAAATATTCCTCGCGAAGCGATTAATCAATTTACATTTGCTGTTTACCAGTTCACGCTTAATTAATCTTAAATCAAATATAATCAAGTTAATTGATGATACACAAAAAGTGCACGCTCTGTGCCGACGAAATCATCAATCAAAGTATACTTGTGGGATCGGACATGAAAATAAAGAAATCCGCACTTTGCAATAAGGCGCAATTGAGGGAAAAATGAAAAAAGGAAAGCCGCACGCAAACAATGAGGATAACCGTACGCACTGCACACGTGAGTGTGGTGCGTGTAATTTGATCACACGTTCCCCTCGTCGCAATAAAAGCCTCGCATTAGGGCTAGTGGTCATAGTTCGAAAACGGCACCCCAATTTAATGACCGCAAACCTCTTCCAAAGCAACTTTATAATACTTTAAAACAATTTTGATTTATGAATTCGTATATCACGGATATATTATTGACCGTATATAGCATTTGCCATTCAATCGAAGCCCCATTAATCAGACTAATGTTGTTTGGGCTTTAATTCTCGCAACATTAAGCTCCGATAAAGCTCTAATTCGTGTAATTACAGCAACAACAAGACGTATATTATATGACAAGAAGAGCAAAAGGTTCTTCTTTATTCCACACTACGCTATACATATCTGTATTCACGGAGTATGCACTAAATGTTTAAATATACAAGTCACGCAATAAACTCGATTCATATTTTGGAAAAGTGAATGAAAAGAGTATTGTACATAAATAACTCAAACTCAGGTTGTTACACGTCTACAAGCTTTACGACTGTAGACATCAAGATAGTATGTCTCGTTTCCTGTGTCCAACTCATTTAAAAGCCTTCCGTGAGAGTACTCTTTCTGTTTTCCACAAACTTTTTCAATTTGATAAATAAATTACAAACAAAAAATAATGAACGAGCTCACCACGCAAAAAAGTATTACCTAATGCACTCGTAAAAACATAACAGTTACCAATTTATTTTGTTAATTAAAGGAGCCGCTATCATATTATGAATTTTAAACGTTTCCTGAATTTACGATTTCAGTCCCAATTTGTGAAACTTTTGAATATTTAAATTTTAAAATGCCAGACTTTCCAAGTCTATATTTTTTAGGCGAAAATTCCAATATAAAAATTTAATCGCAAATGAGAAATTGCCATGATCTGACTTCAAAGTAACATTAAAAGTTGAATTAAAAAGAATGGTAAACATCACATTTGATACGCTAAAAAATCCACGGATTCGATTGGATTCTAAGGAAAGATGTAAATTGTACTCTAAATGCTTTCGACATTGCTAATGTGAGTCAGGTAGTATTTAGTATGTATATATGCAAACAATGAGGCACCACTTGTAAATTATTGCCCGCTAGGGTCAATGCTGCACATCCAAATACCACAATTAGAGAACTCGACCGAATAATTACGATTCTATTGTCATAGTAAGAAATTCGATTAAAATGCTACGGCAATCTAGCACAATAGCACCAGGCTCAGTGTATTTAAATGTTTTATTGCCTTTCTTTTGGGATTTCTACTTTTCTGAGACTTTATTGTGTTTTCCCAAAACATTTTCTACAGATATTGAAAATTTCCTTTGTAGGACTTACAGAAAGAAAGAGTAGAATTCAATTACAGAGAAACAAAGAACATATACTATAATGTTCCGTGCATCATAATAAACCCAATGAAAAATCACTTGAAATCTATATACCAAACAGAAACAAGTTTATATAATCAAAGTATAGTAGCAGATCCGTTGTCGAATCTGTATTTATTATCTCAGGTAATACATTACAGAGTTAATTTGACGCATGAGTGAAATCGACGGTACTTTTTAATTTAATAGATGTAAGGATGTTTTAGCTGTTTCTTTTTTAGGGTCAATTTTAAGGGCTCAATTAAAACCTGTTTATTGTACATCGATCTTCTCTGTTTTAACGATGAACTAATTTTTCCACGATAATGATAGCTTCGTCAATTTATTATATGAACGTATTAAAGAAACCCATTAGTAATATGTTAAATAATCCCAATACGGACGAAAACAAAACATTTATTAAAAAATCACCCAATACGTGAACACATAAAATCGAAATCCACAAAACCTCATCTACGCCCACAATAACACCAATCAAATATTTATGTTTGGTGAATATCCTTTACCACTGGGTTATCAAATAATCATGAGGCCCCAAAGGGCACAATCCAAACGGCAATAATTTTAGAACAAAATGTTTCTCGCTATTCAGTTATACCATTGGTTGTACTCTTTAAGTCACTTGCTGCTGATGTAATTATAAATGAAATAAAACGTAAAATAAAAAGGTCGAAATATCCGAAAGAAAAATTTAACAAGAAAAAATATGAAAGGTTGCAGCAGCCGATGTAAAAGGACGATAAGAATCGGAAAAGGACTATACGAAGGGCTGGAAGGCATGGAAGTGAACAGGCGCATCGCATCGGCATGGGCAGTCGACTAGGAAGCATAATGTGTGCTATAGCATCCGGCGGGAGGCACGTAGGAAGGTAGTTAGCATGCTAGTACCGAACTGTACGCCACCAGCCTACGGAATACGAAGAGAATACGTTCGGCGCATGTTAACATGTCTGCTCGGTGACTGCCTGAAGTCTCTCTACAGAGAGGTGTCAGTCACCAAAGTTTCGAATAGTCGTGAAGCCAGTGTATTTATACGATAATAAACTATTAGCCAATAGTTTTCGTAACACATTTTCGAAAAAAATCCTCGTAAAAATTTAATTTCTTAAATAATTTTCACCAGTTTCGCAATGTATGTACTCAAAAAAAAAGAGGAATAATGATCGTATCTATCGGTATCATTCGATATCAATCATAATTTCGCATGTGTATCTGCCAATTTTGTGAAATTATAACTTTTGTACCTCTCTGTTCCTTTGCCATCGCAATCCGTCGCCGATTGCAACAAAGCAGCGTGTTATTATATGAAGACACAATAAGGTAACAACAATAATCAATTTTAAGGATTACCCTTTTCTGTACGCGCGAAGAGATGTTGCAATACGCCATAATAACAAGATAGCGAATGTACGGTTTGCCGATGATTCAAAGGACAATGCATCCTGCACGGTTATTTAATTTTCCATTAGTAAAAACAGACACGAAGAGAGAGCCCAGAAACGAACACAAGTACAAAACGAAGACAAGTACAGAACGAAGACAAAGACGAGAAACAACATTAAACAGATAAACGATTAATTTCCCACAAAAAAACATCACTGGAAACCTAAAAGACATTATTAGTAATAGACGACACACAAATATCTTTTTTCAGAATTTATTTCCTTTAAAAAATATTATTAAAAGACACGATGTTCAGTTGATTGGACAATAATGCAGTTATAGTTATTATATAATAATAATAAGATTCTATTTTACTAGAAGCCCGCTAAATAATAAAACATGAAAACTGGCTTAAACTTTATCTTAATTCAAGATATCGACTAATAAAATTAAAAATGCTCCATTCCATGCAAATTCACCCACTCACACACGGTTAGCAAACTGTTAAAAAATAATCCATCCCGTTATATGTCATGCACTTACTTACCAAACTTGACCAAACGTACATACATCACATCATACTAATCCAAAATCTATATTATTAGGTCTCTTAAATGGGCTACTTAGATTTTTGTTTTAAATGCAAAAGTAAAACTTTCATCAACGCATATTAAACCTATTAGTCAAAATTCAGTGTAGTTCCAGTCGAAATCTTTGCACTGCAAAACTTAAGTACAGGACTGGCCCTTAAGTTCGTTCGCTTAATTTTAAATGTTGAAATAGCGATGTCACGGTCGAATTGCAAGCTTCGAATAGTGGGAATATATAAAATAAGGTTCAGTCGTATGAGGGGACAGCTTTTTGAGCACTTCGACCGTTTTATCGTCACGAAGATTTCCACTGAAACTCTCTATGGATCTTAATAAAAAATGTTGTATAAATCTCTCTGTATAAATGCACTTTTCGCTCAATATAATAATTCTATCCGCTCGTTGGTTTTTCTTTGAAATATAAAGGCGTTACTTGCCTAATTGCTAATGAACACAAGGAAATCTCCTACTAAAAAGATATTTTTCGCTTATTCTTAAACAAAATATGAAAAACAATAAAACGCTAAAACGTTTCAAATGGCTCTGTAAACAACCACTTGAGAATAATAAATAAAACTCGACATTTTCCTCATTGGATCTCTATAGATACGAAAATAGGAAAATGCAGTTCTTCTGCCGCAAAGTAAGCCAAGTATTTGATTCTTAATTTAAGAGTGTATCTTCTACTTTTGATAAGTTTTCAGTACTTAAAACAATACCTATTAATTGCCATATAACAACATGTTATATAATGTAATAAAATTTACCATATAAATATTATATTCTTAGGATTTACTCGATAATATTTATATTATTGCAAATATCCTAATCGTTTACGCGTCTAAAAACTGATGATTTGTAGAAATATCAAAACAAACAATACGTTCGAAATGTTTCTATACGAAATATCTTTGGAAACAAAAACGAGATAAGATTCAGTTTTTAAATGCGTAGACGTTTAGTATGAATCATAAACTGATTTAAGATGACATTCAAGAGGTTTTCAACCGTACTCAATCATGCAGTTAATAAAAATAACTTAAAATATAATTTTCAAAATAAAATTACTCTTTGCCATATTTCGTTCGAACACAAATATGATTAGAATTTAAAAACTCCCCCTTAAATATAAAGTCGAATGGTGTCGCTTACCTTTTCACACCGGCGGCGGTCCGCGAACGTAGTGAAACTGTGGATTAATCGACAACTGCAAATTATTCATATTGTCACAGCAATGGGGTTCTAGAAGGCACGCTATGAAAAACAAGGCCAACATGGCAATAGGAAACGGTAAAGAGGCCCGAAGCACCCGCTTGAACCACGAACCCGATGATCTGGGCTCGTCGTCTGGGTC
>JARJEA010013306.1:0-10935 GCA_030264595.1 Oligota sp. GC000189
TGGAAGAATTGTTAAAAAATAAAAATTATAGCTGTCTCTCACAACTTACGCGCTCTGACCATGCTGCTAACTCCCTTCCCAACTCCAAACCCAAAACGAGAGAGCAGCCTTAAGCATTCTTAAATAAACTGCAATTCGTTAAAAAATGCGTAACTTGCAGAGTTGAGAGAAAAACGTAATTTCGGACAAATCTTTATTGATGAAAAATTAATTAAAAGGCGGTACTGAGTTAATTCAAATTCATTAGGGAAAAAAAAGAGTTAACAACAACAATAATAATAGACTGTTTGTTCATTACCATTTCAACCTTGAAATTAACTTGAGTCATGTGGGCAAGTGGGGGGGAAAGTCCCAAATAGAGATCCTACACCTCAATCAGTCAATCCCGATTTTGTGCTGCTTGGATTATAAGCAAAATCGTGGATAAAGCGCATATTTGCATTATATATAGAAGTGTTAAAATTCTGTAAGGTATTAAATTTTATCAGGATAATTTGTGTGGGTGACCTTTTGCTCGGACAGATGATTAGTGGAAAAGTGTGTCAGTGAAACGAAGTGCTACAGCAGAAAAATTTCGGTGTAAGTACAAAAATAATTGGTAATACCTATGGTTGTATGATGGATGTGCACATCCATATTGTTTATGAGACATAAACATCAATCCACCTACAAATAATCGGTTTTAGCGGTTTTAGTTCATGTCCTAATAAGCGTGTAACAGGATCAGACCTTATAATAAATATGCCACAACCATATATTTTTTCTAACCAGTTTTCCAATGACATAAAGGTGAGAAATCACTATTATTGAAGTTATTCTTAGTACTTTACGCATTTTTTTCGTTGTGTAGCAGGCAAAAGTAGGTCATTGTACTTGTTTAACACCGTTTAACACATCCAGAGTATAGTGAATGTTAGATGTATGCGATGTATGTTATAAAGACTTTAAATTGACGCGAAATTCCTAGTATAAAATATTTATGAAATGAGTAAGACAATAATAATTATCGATGAAGAATCAACGTGAGAAAGTAGTAATATTCAAATGACGTAATTATTCTAACAGCCGGTGATTATCTTATGCCATTTATGTCGTCATGTTTTGGATTTATGCGTGCAAGGTTACTTTTTATTGATCGGCCAAGCATAAGTACGAGTTGCCGGTTGATGTTGACCGACTTTATGGCTCCATTTTAATTTATTGTGCTAAATTGTATTATTTCCTTTACTTTGTGATCTAATTGTTATTGGTAATTAAGTTTTTAACTTTAGAATACTGATACGGGTGGCAAGCAAGGTTTCTGCTTAATTTCTTCTTGATCGGTTATTTTTTTTCACAAGAAAACTTTCATTATCTTTAAAAGTTTTCTTCAAATAAACAAATGCTTTTAGTTACTCTCTTGTAGATGGCATACGATGTCCATATTATCTACAATAAATCGTAGCAAATGGTTTCAACCTTCTTCATTAATATTATTAATAATTTAACTTTATTAATATTATTAACAATTTTTAACAACAAAATTTTCATCAAACTAGAGATAAGTTGAAAAGATGTATGAGCCTTATTGTATACTGGGTTTTCGAATGTAGAAAATCGAATGTAGTTTATATCAACACTAATTACAATTTCACTGAACCAACGTAGGAAACAAAACAATAATTTCTCGCACAGTGTGCGTGAAAGTACCCACTTTCACGCACACTGTGCGAGAAAGTCATAGTATGCACGAAGTGGTTGTTTTCGTTGCTAAGTTGCTTGCATAAAATGCCATTGGAAATCATATGAGTACAAAAAACTTTTATTATTATTTTTTTAATTTTGGCGTAAATGGATATGAGGCGGGTAAACATCAATGGAAATGCTCTATAAATACATACTTTATATTAAACAAGATAATAGTGGGTAATTTTCAAAGATAAGACATTCATTTCGTTTTAAATGCCCCATTATTTGCTTTCAGTCACCTTTATTATATTTATAAAAAGTATATTTGCACTTCAGAAAATTCGATATGTGAAGTTCACAAAATATTGAAAATTTTTCACATTTTTTTATCGAGTTCGATTAATTTTTTTGTTTATAATTTGTATATCTAAAATATATTATGTTAACTTACAAAATATTTATATTCAGCGTAATTAGTTTCGACCGTAGGTTAGAGATTTGGAGAACGACATAAGTTTGAAATCTGAAATTTCTTTCATCAAATCTCTTTCTTATTTCTACCGGGAGATCTGAAGCAATAATTTATTTACGAGTCCATTTCTGTCAAAATGATACAATAAAATTTTATACCATAAAAAATATCAAGTTGAGGTGTAGAGAACCCTTAATTATCAAAGTGATATTGAAATTTGCTTTAGAATCTAGTAAAACATTGAAACATAGATCATTCCTTTTAAAATAAGATAGTACAAACTTCCGGTAAGAGCGGAAGTGCTAGAGACTTGAAAATGTATTTTGCTCGAATAGAGAAGTAAAATAAATTTAAAATAAAATTCCTCACCGATTGCTGGTTTTAAAATTTTGATTTTCGGCATTTTTAGAATTGAACTTTTTTAGGGGCCTTAAACGAAAAAACTAAAACCACCAAAAAATCAGGAAAATTATTTTATTAAAATTTTAGCAAAATCTGAAATGTATTTTTCGCTAGTTAAGTTTTTTCGCAAAATTAAGTTCGTTTTACGGCCTTGTGAATGGTTTCTCGCAAAACATGTGGCTTTAAATTGGCGATTTCTTCTTCAATATTAGCTTTTAAGACTTGCAAGATTCAAGGACCTGTTGTGATAAACGCGAGATTTTCAAAAACCCCAAAGTAAGAAGTCTGGTGCTGTTAGATCAGGCGAACTGGATGTCAAGTTCAAATCGACAAAACGGGAGATCACTCGATCTGGAAATTGGTTTCTCAAAATCTCCAAAGTTATCCGAGCTGTGTGAGCGGTGGCTTCATCCTGCTGAAACCAACAATGCCCGAGACCCAATGCAGCAACTTGGCGCAAAAAAATGAGATTTTGAGACACCAATTTCCATCTCCCGTTTTGGAGATTTGAACTGGCCGTCCAGATAGCCTGATCTAATAGCACCAGATTTCTTCCTTTGCTTCCTTTGCTAACATTGAAGAAGAAATCGCCAATTTAAAGCCACATGTTTTGCGAGAAACAATTCAAAATGTTGTAAAACGAGGTCAATTTTGCATCGACTCTGGCGATGGCCATTTGAGCGATATTATTTTTTACAAGTAATGTAACAAATTCTACACTCTTTAATCAACTGATGGTGGAAACAGAGTTCAATTTTTAAAATTATAACAAAATGGCAGCCAGTTCAATCTAAGTCATTACTTTTGCCCCAGCTGTATAAGTGCCTGTATCCACAAGTATCTTGAATATTGTATATGTATTTAATAATAATAATATAATAATACTATATCTACATTGTTTACCCGCTAGACAAAATGGAATACGAACAGTATAACAAAGCGTACCCTAAATTGCACTATGATGAACCTCCCAGTGCTTTAAATGGCTACGGATGGCACGGAAATGGTTATGGATGGCAGTTAGATCCTCGCAAATATAATCCAAAATCATTGGACGAAGGTGATGGCGCTGGGTCGGAAGATGGAAGTGCCGATGAAGTGGAGGAACAGGAAATTACCGTTCAAAAAGTCGAACAGTCCCATAGCTTTGTAAGTATCCGCTTTATAAAATAAACATTTTACCCTACAAATGTACACACATAATCAACTATTAAAACTGCGTTTAATTCTGAATTAAGATTTTCTTTAATCAATAATTTAGAGTTTCATAGGATATTTGCCGGTGAGTTTTAGATTTGTTATCATTCAATTATATTGGTGACATATTTTCTCTAAAGATTATAATGGTGCTATAATGATTTTCGATAATAATATATAATATAATATAATATAGGTAGTATAATTTTTAGAAAATATTGAAGGTTATACAGGGTATCTCATGACGAGTAGCCTATTAAATTATTTCGGAAACTATTCATTTAAGAATTTTTAAATTTTGTATAGCAATATTATACTAGGTAATCTAATTATTTCTCAATTTGGGCATCTTCACCACTTCCGGTTGTACCGGAAGTCGATGCCAACTTCGTGTTTTTAATTGGAACACCCCATGTTTTTTCCATATTTTGGATCTTTATTTAAAACAAATAAGAATTTGTCAAAGAACATTTTTTTATATCGTGCTTCCTATTTAAAATCTCGTCTCTTATGTTACTGATCTCTTAATTCATACAGGGACCTTCAAAAAAAATTTCAAAATTAATTTTATTTAAATGGCAATATCTTTATTTTTTCAAATCTAAACCCCCAATATTCATTTTTGTTTAAAAGTCAGTTTTAAAAAAGCTATCGAAAATGTTTATATCTCATTTATCTTAGATAATTAGTTTTTGAGTTTCAATAATTAGATATACAAAACATAAACATTTTCGATATAGCTTTTTTAAAACTGATTTTGGTAAAAATATCAACAATGGGTATTCCCATTTAAAAAAAATGAAGTTATTCCCTTTCAAAGATTAATAATTTAGAATTTTTTTTTTGATGGACCTTGTATGACTTCCCAAGTTGTTTTGCAAAATCTTTTTTAAACCTTTAAACCTTTAGTCAACGCATATATAGACGCACACAACACAAAAAAGTCTTATTTGTTTTCGGTATAGAATCAAAAGCATCGACTTCCGGTATAACCGGAAGTGGTGTAGATGTTGAAACTGAGAACTAAGTAGATCACCTCGTATAATAATGCTATGCAAAATTTAAAAATTCTAAAATGAATAGTTTCCGTAATAATTTGATATGCTACTCACCGCGGCATACCATGTTCAAATAAATTATGAAATATATACTTTCTTTTACATTATACAGAGTGATCGAAATTGGATGTCCCTTATGGGGATTTCGAAAACTACAAACACTTTTTCGCGGTCAAATTTTAAGAATACAAAGTTGGCGTTATTAGATTTTGGTTATTGTCTTTTTATTTTAAGTTATAAGCAAAAGTTCGATTTTTGCCGTTTTCTACTAAAATTCATAACTCCTGTATTACTTAAGGTATCCAACTGAAACAAAAACATTCTTAGGATACTTTTTAAAGTAGAATCCAATGGAGAAAACAAATATTTTTTTCACATGAAAATATAGCCAGATAAAAATAAACTTGTATTTTTTTATATGGAAACAATAATTGATTCCCACTTTTTTTAAAATTTATTATTAACTTGTCTTTTATGTTCTTTACGATATTTTTATGTATTATTTATATTATACTTTATAAGTCTTTATAAAAGTGGTTGAATACTATGGTTTCCATATTTTCTGGCTATATTCCCATGCGAAAAAAATACTTGTTCACCCCATTGTATTCTAATTTAAAAAGTGTCCCAAGAATGTTTTGTTTCAGTTGGATACCTTAAGAAATATAGGAGTTATGAATTTTTGAAAAAATCGGCAAAAATCAAACTTTTGCTTATAACTTAAAATCAAAAGACGATAACAAAAATCTAATAACGCCAACTTTGTATTCTTAACATTTTACCTCGAAAAAGTGTTATTGGATTTTTTCTATCATTTGTAGTTTTAGAAATTAAGGGACATTCAATTTTGGTCACCTTGTACATACTTCATTACAGACATAATTACAAAAAAATTCTAGTGAGTTAAGCATTATATTCAAGAATAAATACATTTGGGAGTAATTTTGCGTGCGCTCACAAATTCTGCATTTTTTGTCATAATTAATTAAATAATTAAAAGGAGTGGTGATGTAATTACAAAATGACTAATTAATTAATTTTATTAACAAATGAACAAAAAATAATTAAATTGTCAATTTCTCATCTTATCGCAAATCTTATGTCAATAATTGTCAAAATGTTTCTCCTTTAATTCATGAAAAATTCCTGTGTTATGGTTTTATCCGACTTTATAAAATGGACCAAAGTGGACTAGCAATATCAAGGATAAAAGTTTGCACGAAAATCGAAAGCGATAATTCTTGTCACATTCTTAAACACCAACATATAATTCCTCATTACCACCATAAACGAGTAACAACTAAAATGTTCCACAACGAACAGAAACCCCACGCTCCACCTACCAATAAATCTTCAAAAGCAAATATTTTGATTAATTTGCACGAACCCCGAGAGAAAAAAGCAAAGACATTCGAAGCGGAAGCGGTAGCGGAACCGAATTTTCAAGACCAAATTATTAGCGAAAACAAAAAAGGCCAAGTTCAGCAACCGCACAAAGAGCATAAATTAAAACGACTTAGTAAAGTTGAGGTGGTGAGAAATGCTAAAGGTGGATGGAAACCTGTTAATAAAATAAAACATTTCATCGAAGATAGACGAATAAATGCCGCCACTCGTGAAGAAATTTATAAAACAAAGTTTCGTTTATCAGTATTAAGGCAACTGGGTTTTGATCCCAATTATATCTACCGCGTGAGTTTGCTTATTCTTTATTAATGCGTTAATTAAATTAAATAGTTTTTTGTTGTGGGCGTAGCTTCCTTTAATGATTAGATTTTTGCCAACAAGTTGATGATAAAAGGGGCGACTTTCAGGCGACCAATTTGTAGTTCGCGTGCGTTTGTCGATCTGAGCGGTCATGGCTGATGAAGACGACGAAAATTGTTGCGAAGAGATTTTACTTAAAAAATATACAAAATCGGATTTAAATACTGAAAAGTGTGGTAATCACTGCATCGGTGAACATTTTGCGGAGAAAATTATTGATTACGTTGATTCGCCCCGTGAAATAAATGATTTGAATGTCGATAATGCCATTCACAAACATTACTGGCACTCTTTATATCGCGATAGTAGATTAGAAATCAATGCTAATGAAGTTTATAAGGTGTTCCCAATAAACCAAACTTTCTTTACAAATTGAAATAATTATTAACATAATTTTTCCAGTTTGGTGAACCCGGATCGGGAATTAGACACACCGGTGGTATACAAGATTTTTACGAGCTACGTGACTATCACTTGTCCGAAAGATCATTATTTGAAGACCCTCAATTTCCGGCGGACGATTCTTCCGTGTACTTTAGTCATCGACCACACCAACGAATCGAATGGAGAAGGCCAATGGTAGGTGACACAATTTTTGCACAAAACATCAAACATTATTGCCCTTTCAGGAAATATCCCATGATCCTAAGTTATTTGTGGAAGGATTTTCACGTTTCGACGTCCAACAAGGAGAGTTGGGAGATTGTTGGTTGTTAGCTGCTGTTGCTAATTTGACCATGTACCAGAGATTGTTCTTCCAAGTGGTTCCTGACGACCAATCTTTCACCGACAAATATGCTGGGATTTTTCACTTCAGGTCTCTTCAAAAGGAGTTTTTGTATATTGTATTAACTTCTAACTGTTCATTTTATCAGATTTTGGCAATACGGAAGATGGATCGACATCGTTATTGACGACCGATTACCCACCCGAAATGGACAATTATTATTTCTAAGGTCTACAGACGACAACGAATTCTGGAGTGCTCTTCTTGAAAAGGCTTACGCCAAGTATGTTTTTCTCGATTTTTCATTAAACAAATGTTTTCAAAATAAATAATTATAGGTTGTATGGATCATACGAGAGTTTAAAAGGAGGATCTACTTGTGAAGCGATGGAAGATTTTACTGGAGGTGTCACAGAAATGTACGAGTTAAATGCTGCTCCAAGCGATTTGTTCAAAATAATGGTGAAAGCTTTCGAAAGAGGTTCTCTAATGGGTTGTTCAATAGAGGTATAGGCTTATTTGTTTATTTTGGACACGCCGTGACTAAATATATTTATTTATCGATTTTAGCCTGATCCCAATGAATTGGAAGCAAGGACTCAGGATGGCTTGGTCAAAGGTCATGCATACAGTGTTACTAAAGTGAAATTTGTGGATATTCGTACCCCCAATACGTCCGGCAAAATACCTCTTTTACGGCTAAGGAATCCATGGGGCGATGATACGGAATGGAACGGACCATGGAGCGATTCGTATGATTAGCCGTTACTCAAATTTAAAAAAATATTAACAGTTATATTTTCAGGTCTCCTGAATGGAGGTTTATTCCCGATGAGGAAAAAGGTGACATGGGCTTAAATTTTGATTCCGACGGAGAGTTCTGGATGTCCTACAAAGACTTTGTCAACAAATTCGATAGAATTGAGATGTGCAATTTAAATCCAGACTCGACGGAAGGACAGGATAAAAAATGGGAAGTTTCGTATTTCGAAGGAAGTTGGATTCGGGGCGTCACTGCTGGTGGCTGCAGGAATTTCCTAGGTAAATAAACAATCGTATTTAACTTTTTTAATCTGTATTTTTACTTTTGGTTTAGATACATTTGCTTCGAATCCTCAATACAGAATCACATTGACTCAACCCGATGATGAAGAAAACGATGGTAAATGCACAGTCCTTGTAGCCCTCATGCAAAAGAATAGACGTTCAAAGAGGAAGTTAGGACTAGAAGAACTTTCAGTAGGATTTGTTGTTTATTATGTAATTTAAAATAAATTATTTAAACTATTTGTTAATCACCATTTCTTGCAGATTCGTAATCCCGAAAGTGCTCCTAGGCCTTTAGATAAACACTTCTTCAAGCACAATGCCATAATTGCAAGATGTCCATCCTATATAAACTTGAGAGAGGTTACGTGCAGATTCCGATTGTACCCTGGGACCTATTGCATAATTCCGTCTACATTTGATCCTAACGAGGAAGGAGAATTTTTATTGCGCGTCTTCTCAGAACACCAGAGCAATATGGAGTATGTTAAAGGGAACGACGATGATGAACCACCGTCCTACCACCCACCAACACCGCCACCGCGAAATCCTCGAAACATTCATTCGGGATTTGATTTTGGCGGCGGCGGAGGTGGCGGTCCGGGTTCATTTCTATCGGACTTTCTAAATTCTCGATTTAGCTTTAATTTCCAACAACCCAATCAACCGTCTCAACAACAACCTCCTTATCCAACGGGACCTCAACCTCAACCTTCATATCAACAGGCTCCTTATCCTACACAATCGCCATATCCGCAACAATCCCCGTATCCACAACAGCCTCCATATCCACAACAGCCTCCATATCCACAACAACAACCTTATCCTAATCAACCCCCGTACCCTCAACAATATCCACAACAGCCGGGGTATACGGGGTACCCTCCGTACCAACCCCCGCACCCTGGATATCCTCCTTACTAATAATACTCATTTATGTTTAGTTTTCGTAATTTATTAATTGAAAACGTAAGTCTAACGGTTACATGTTGCACTAATTTTCCATATTGCTCTTTACTACATGGTTACTAACTTTGGTTATCTTTTACATCTAATCTATTTTTAATTTCGCGCTGCTTTTAACTCCTCCGGTGAAGGTAGCTGAAAATTTCGGGTTAACGTTTTGATAATATGATGTGTTGACTTACAAAGATATACCTAGATATATTCAAATATTTTTAAAAATCAAGAACCTCTATTTTAAGTACCATATTCGAATAGTTAATGTTGATTGTATTAAGAAATAAATTTAATCAAAAAAAAAGAAACAGAAAAGTGCAACTCGTGAATTAATAATACTCCAAATAGTATTAGTCTCACCCTCAAAATAATATACAAACATCTTACTAATATCTGTTTACAGGGAAAACGATACCGATGTAGGATTGGTGGAAACGCAAAAGGTACGTTTTGGAAAAATCTCATTGCTATCATCTCATTTTGTATCCGTTTTATGTGTTCCATTTTATTGCATGTTAGACTCGAAAACGTCTTACAAGTGTAAGCACTAAAACTTTCAAAGAAACATTGTTTGAAGTTGTGCTTGTTTTAGAGCCGAGAAAAAGAAGGCCTAAAGATGGATAGCCCTATAATGAGGGAGTTTATGAAAATGGCAGGCGAAAATCAAGAAATTAACGCGCGTCAATTATGTGGCCTATTAAGTAATTATTTACAAGGTACTGAATATTTCTTCACTCGTTGTAAACGATCTTGTAAAAATTGTGCTTTTCATCGTTGATTGTAATGTAACGCTTCTAATCGTATCATAATTACATCCTCGCTTTCAGATGATAATGATATGCAAAGAAGAAGACTAGACCAAGTTGAAAGTGCACAAACAAACCCTCAAGATGATGCCGAACGCATAATCACAACGATATTAAGTCTTCTGTGTATGACTGTTTGTAAAAGTGATCAAATGAATGATATCATTCCGAAAACTGAAGAGACTTCTCTTATTAGATCAGCCCACAATGACGGTAATGTTGTAGCAACTTGTACTTGTTTTCGTATTAATTGTGTTTTGTAATTTGTAACGTTGCAATGCGCTCCTTTGGAATAATATCACGGTATTTTGTTTGCCTAATGTTATTGGAGGGTGGTTCAAGTGACGGGGTGTTTTAGGAAAACGCAACTCCGTAGTATTTAGCCCAGAAGTGTGCAAAAGTCTCATGGCTTTGTACGATGTAGATTTCTCGGGAAAATTAGGCGTCTCGGAGTTTCAAGCTTTATGGCGTGATACGAACGATTGGATTAGCGTGTTTCGACGATTCGACAAAGACGCCTCCAAGACATTAAGCGGCTTTGAGCTAAGAGAGGCCCTAGTTTCGGCTGGATATTCAGTAAACAACCATACGTTGAATTTATTAATGATACGATATGGCGACAACGGAGTATTGAGTCTAGAAGATTTTATAATAAGTGTTGTCAAGTTGCACCATATGATCCGTAAGCTTGGATATTAATAAGTTTGTGATTATAATGTTTTTCTTTTTAATTTTGTTATTTCAGAGAGCTTTAAAAAGCATTCCGAACAAAATGCCAACGAAGCAAAGTACACGCTGCATAGTTTTCTAGATGATACTATTTACTCTTAA
>JARJEA010013337.1:0-10201 GCA_030264595.1 Oligota sp. GC000189
ATTTAAAAATATGCAAAAATAACCGATAGTTAATTTATATCGTATACGTATAATAAACATCAGCCTTTAATTCAGAGAAATTAAATTTACATTTAGAGCGAGCCTTTAAGTTATGTGAATTAATACAATGAACCTACACCTAAGTTATTAAATTTCCAGCTTGGATTTACAAAGGATTACTGCAAAAGATACTAGGTATATCGTACAATCGTAAGCGAATGATAAAATCATACTTTGTTCACCGGTCTCTTTGAACAACTATCTATACATTTTAACGGAATGAAAGATAAGAAACTTGTCAAATAATACATTGAATATCTTAAAAAACGTTTAATTTGATCGATATACAGATTACTCTACTGACCTGTATAAAAGAAGAATTGAATAATGGAATGTGGGGTGCAGCTTGGAAACGTGCCATGTCCCTAAGCACCTCCTGGATTGACAAATCGTCAATATCCACCACCCTGAACGCAGTCATGTTTACGAAATTGTATTTAAAATCCTCCAAGTCGAACGTTTCTATGTCGAATGTGGTGAATAGATAGTGATATTTGTAGTCGTTCATCTGTAGTTGCAATATCTGCGCGCGAAATGTAAGAAATTTCATGAAAGCATTCTTTTAACTCACCCCCTTCAGAAACTGGTTCATGTTCGACGGTTTCGTATCGATAACGATGTTATGAATCTCCTTGCTCTTGATTTCTTTCAGGACAGCTCTGTACGAATCGGGATCCGCTTGGCGTATGTGGATTTCTAAATCTTTGTTGTGCGGCGAACGGACCAACTCCCTCAATTTAATAAGTCCTACACGAAAACAAATTCTAATGTGACCATAAAATGCATCGAGTAAGGAGAATTTTTAAAAACGTCCTGTTCCACTTTGGCTGTTTGTATGAAGCCACAGTCGCGCAGGACATCGGGGTAATAAAGCAAATATTTCATGGCTCAGAACGCGGGAGTAATCAAGTAAAAACTGCTCCATTGAAACTCTGTCGGTCTCCTATATATACGAATATTCTACATGCATAAATCACAACGAAATTTTATGACTGCGCTTAAGTTTTCTGTATGTTCTTACAACACATACTTCGGTGGTATTATTATTCTCTTTGAGCGCACTTTATATAAAAGTCACATACATGCATTTTCTACTCGTGAAATATTTAAACTAGATCATGGTTACCATAGTCTTCTTCGTATATGATGGCGACTCTGGTCCAATTAAGAAACGACATGACGTCCTGAAAGGCAGCATTTAGAAGATGCTGTGCCGGATACAAATTGATGGAGAACTCCCGCACATCCGAGTCCAAGTCCAGGCGAGCTTCCAAGTGCGGAATGTCGAGGGCATCGCAAATGGAGTGAATGTGCGATCCCAGTATGGGATCCGACGGTCCGAAAACCGCTTGGACCCCGAACCGGACTTGATTGCAAGCTGTCAAAATGAATTTGGAAATTGAAAATGCTCCCTGTAGGGCCCCATAAAACATCAAAATGCATAGAGGAGTACGTTCGAACGTACTGAACTTTATAACATGTAATATTTTTAAGCGAATAAAAAGTTCCTCTTTGGAATCTTTCCAATATTTTCTGCAAAACAATTTTAATGCCAACACACACACATATTTATATGAAATACGAATTACGCATTTATACAAATTGTTTCGCGAAACGCTTGCTGCGGGACTTATTATTCTATTGTTGCTGCATATCTTTACATATCAACTTGTTTCTCAAACGAAACAAATCAAATGATATGCGCCGTTCATATATGTATAGATAAAGTAAGCGCAATATTTTAAGGAATCGCTATCAATTGCGACATTGTAAAACTTTGATAAAACAAAGGAATACATAAAGAGAAGACTTTTTTATTGCGTAAACTTTTCCATTGAAATTGTTACTTGTCAATATACATATGAAAATTTTAGAGTCTGTAAGAAACTGCTATAAAGTTTTTTCCTATGACTTTTTATATATTTTATATACATGAACTTCTTAATGGAAAATCCGAGTACGTTTCAATTTTATTAGCCATTGGAATGAAATATTTATTTAGCTCTATTTTTAATATAATTCAAGATGCATTATTTATTGCAAGCAGTTACTTCGAGTTTTATAATTTTCTTTTACTCTTTTTTACAATCCTACGTATATTAATCAAGTTTCCGGTCATGTTAGCGTCTTTCTTGGAAGGGTTCCAGAATGCACTTAACAAAGTTATTTAGTTAGAGGTGGTATAAAGTAGTTGCGACCACACGTTACTAATAGAGATCAGTACACTTCTAAAAGCCAGTAACTGAATTTTCCTGCATTACAAATAAAATTCTTATTCTATAACAGCATATATCACGGTATGTGGTACAATATCGCTACTGTAAATTATAGTAACATCCAAAAGTCTTTGCCAGCGAATAGAGATTTAAATTCCTTCAAAACGGGAAGATCAGCATACAGCTCCTGAGGGTAAAGATTTGTTGTGACAAAATAAAAGAAGGTAAATTGCAGTCAACAGTAAAAAATCAAAGCACTATATCGAAAAACGTACAAATAAATGTTTGTATAGATATACCTAAACAAACATGAATAAAAAAAATCTTGAGTTTATTGCACAAATAAAAAAAGAAACTACAGGTACCTATACGATACCTAACAAATAACCCGTGGTTTTATAAAAAAAAACTGATAAAAATTTTACCTGCAAAAGATTGAAAATATTCCAAACATTTTATTCAAAGTTTAAATCCACTTATAACAGAAAAATCTTCGTGCCAATTTGGTATAAAACAGCGAAATTTTAAGGAAAACAAAAAGCAGCGACGAACAGAATATAAATAAAATGAAGCAAACCTCGAAAAAATGTTTAATAAGATTGAGAAAAACACTCAGAAAGATAAATTGTGAAATTTTGTCATCGTAATACGTCTGTGAATGGAGATAACCGGCATGATTAATAACCCAAGAAGAATATTAGTTTTTAACGTTTCCATCAGATTTTCGCATAAATCTCCTAAACTGCAAATTAAAGAAAAAAAATCAATCAAGACGTGAAAACTGTATAAAATATAAAGTACAAAATGACAATTACAGAGGATAGTTATGACTTGATTTATAGGTTTGTTCGATCTAAAACACTTTCACGGTTGTCGCAGTGGAGCAACATAAAGCCGTTTACGGCCCATCAAATTAGTGAGAAATCAGATTGGATAAGGATTTACGGTGTTTTACGAGTGTATCGAATTTGCACGCACGTCAAACCAGAATGTTTGGCCATGTCAACACTTCGGATTTGATGTTCGACAGTTTTTACGCGAAATCTCTTCCATATCGAAGAAAATATCTCGTATTCCATGTTTGATCTAGATCTAATGTTAGAAGGTAGCATTAGTCCAAGGAACATTCAATGAATTTATTCATCCTTATACACTAAAGCTGTGTATAAATATAACAAAATGAATTTTGAATATGAAAAGTATAAATTTACAATTGAAATTATATTTTATTCTTGCGTCACACGCGTTTATTCATCTTAAATTTTATTTATTGATTTTATAAGCAGAAAAAGTAAAAAAGCAGGATTTCTTCCTGGTCCCCAATTTTCTTGGGGATTAGCCAAATTTACCCTATAATGAACTGATGCAATTAAGTTGAGAGTTCAAGTTTGTTACGCAACGGATACTTTGCAGCTATTAAAGGGATTAAAGGAATTTACACCACCTGAATATTGATAAGTCGTAATCTCTTGAATGCGGATTAATTTTTGAAGTTGGGCGAGCTTTGAAAAATGACTAGAATTGATAATGGTGAAAAAATTACAGTGATCGTCCTTCAATTTTAACTACACATATTCCCTTTGCAGTCGTCCCAAAAGAAGAATGAGAAATAAGCGTTACGTGAGTTGTTTTGAAATCGGTTTCGTGTTTAAGACCACCATATGAAAAAAGTAAATACCTTAGAGACAAGATTGCTCCAGATGATCGAAGATATATTTCATCAATTTTGAACATTCAAGCGAGTTTATCTATACTATAGGTATTTGATCTATATTTAATGCGTGGTTTCTTCTGTAACCGCGCAAACAAAGCGCGATTTTAATCGGTTTGCCCACACATTTTAGGTCATGTGTTTGCATCGGAATTACATTTAAAAATAGTACAATATAGGTACTATATGTACAGATGATGCATGTGCGCGGACTATTTATGGGAAATTGTATATCGATCTGACCTCTTTTTCCACCTGATAATTTTAAATTATCATTAGGTTAATTTCAATGATACACGGCCGAGTTCAATTTTAAAATACATGAATTAGTAATAACTATTCGTCCATACTAATTTAGACTTGATATACAGGGAATTTCAATTGCACGGGACACAGGCTTTATAGGGAACACGGTTCGAGATATGAATCTGGTTCTTTCACAGTTCATCCTCTTAGATAAAGTCTAGATCAGCTAAAATATTTTAGACTTTTGACGACTTCCGGTTACACCGGAAGCAGCCACTTACTTCGTTATTTTAAATGGAATGCTATAATTTTATTACAAGATTTTGATTAAGAATCAAAATGAAAGTTAATTTTGTCGGAAAACAGTTTTTCTGCTATCCACCCCTTTTGAGATATTTACAAATTTCTGAAAAATTCGGTCTTTTGGGGTCCTACGTTTATTATAATTACAATACATATAGCAAAAATAGATTTAAACATAAAAAATACTAGGAAATGTTTAGCTTAAGATATCATTTGTGTACTTTACCTTTCTTGCTAGCATGGAAACTGTCGTCTTTGGGAACATATTGAATGTCGTAGACAAGGGTCGTGTGGGGTAGTAAGGTTTTATCTTTGTTGATCTTGGATACTGCATAACGAAATGCTAGTTCCGTTATACTTCCTTTCTGTTCCTGCGTAAATATTGCCCCTGAAATTAAACAATTAATTTATAGAATTGATAGAAAGTCCAGTAAGTTCTATCGAAATTAAATGTGACATTAAACTTTAGGTATAAATGGATTTGAATAAGGCAATCCGGAATGTAATAGCTTCATCGGGAGGCCATTTCTGTTATGCACCGAACATGGACTTCCTAAAACAGGATATTATTTTATCAACGTTCAATTTCGTCGTAATTACATCCTGCATTGAACGTCTTGAAGATATTACGCTGCACTGATAAATATTCATTGAGTTTCGATCTGAATCAAATTGTAATATGTTCGATAGAAATTTAACATTTTTAATACCGACAATATGGGTTTTATTTATTTAACTTTGTTCGATTTTTCTGCTCCTCCAGCTCTTACTCAATTTGTTTTATGCGAGCGACTACGAATTAGCAGTTGTGGTATAAAAAGGAGTCGATGCGATGTGACAAAGTAATTCTTCGTAAAAGGAGGTCAATTTCCTCAAGAGCTATATATATATATTTGAAAGAATTGCTGATTCTTCGAAAGGAACCAGTACATCTAGTAAATTTAGGTTTTTCTTTGTCCAATTTACAATGTAGCGTTTCGATCATCCGATTGAGAAAATTTATTCCTATACGTATCATCAGTCAGGTTGATTTTAAACTGATTTTTGTAAATGCGCATGTAGGCAGATATATTAAAAAATGGGGCGCAAATTTTCGAGGCCAATTTAGAACACGATCTCATCAATTTGCTTTGTTATACTTGCTATTCCTTTTACGTAATTTCATTGACACCTACATCCCAGCGCGTTTCCAATCAATACATTCTAAAGGAGCACATATTGACTGTGCGGTAACTTAATTAGGATGTCAATGAAGTAGCGGCTAAGTATTGAAAATTTATTATAGAAGTTCTCAAGCAAACTTGACATTTTAATTTTGATCTTCCAAATGAAGCTAAAAATAATAATAAATTTGCAAGATTAGAATCAATAATGAAGCAATAACTCGAGAGATCTGTAAAGGTATTCAATAATATCAGATAATATTTTTTGTGTTTTAAGCTAAAAACTGATTGATCTGAGCTTGTAAATTTTTTATCATATGCATTTTTTATACCCTTTAAAATACATCAAGTGTACAATAAGCAGATGTAAAAAAAACATTGAAAAAAATTATTCTTTATAAAATATTTAAATTGTGATCAGGATTGGCACAGAATGTATGCCAGCACACCTCTTTGTTTTTGAGGGAAATAACTACATAACGTTAATGACCGTTTCAATTTTATATCAGCTTGAAACATTGGGAGAATGAAACACTATGAAGAATAAATATTATAAAAGAAAACAGGTAAATGTATATAATAGCAGCATGAGGGTAGTTTTATAGCCTGAAGGAATTGTAGAAAATGAAAGACACACATGATGTGAATCACTTGTAAAAGTGTGGGACGATTTTAAAATGAACGCGCACATTCTCATTAAAATCTATCATCAATATTAATGTAAAGAAAGAAAACGCATTGTTTATAGATTTACCATCTATATCGTATATATATATATAGTTTTTTGAGGTTTTGAGGATCACCATTGCAGATGATTTATTATTTCGAACGCAATAGACAAAAACCGCCAATATTTTGATGTATGATAGTCAAAAACAACGGATGCAGAAAAATATATAGATACGTACCAATTTTGATAACGGGGGGCAAGGCGGCGGCAACCGTGAGCATCAGTCCGACGACTCCTAAGGTGGCCGCCCACCACCGCATGGCTCATGTTGACGTTAAAAACATCGTCTTCACATTCGACGAACTGAAAAATTAATAAACAATTATTAAGCAAGAATTTTACATATCTATAAGTTTAAAAGTAACTTTAGGATAATTTCTTTTTTTTAATTTACATGCGAATTATTCATATTTTCGGTTTATTTTGAATTTTGGATTATTGTGATAAGTTTAATTCCCCAATATCCTCTATACTCGCTATAGCATAGATAGGACTTTTTGAGGTTGCGGATTAAATCCAGCCACTATTTCACTAAATAAATTGACTATATGTCTGTGTTGTTTCTATTTCGTTTTTCAATACCTACGTACGCGGCTTGATCCTGCCGCGCAATATTCGATTGAAACAGAAAACTAATGGTAAATGCACAAAAGCTCAAACTTCATTCATTTAATAAAGCCAGTTTTTAAGTTTGTTTTATTTATTTGATTTATGTAAACTTTATCAAGTCAATTTTCTTTGCAACACATTTTTAAGGTTTCGGCATAGTATTGAAGACGGCTTTTCGATTCTTGTAGTAAAAATAACGCAAATTAACTATAATACTGATGAAAGACTAAATAGCAACCAAAATCACTATCCGATGTTTATGGGTTAAAAATATTCACATACATTTTTGATTTCAACAAAAACGGGCCATGTGAGCATGTGGCTGATATTTGGTTTTTACAAAGCGCGTTTAAAATTAAACGAACAGAAAAGTGTTTTCAAAAGGAGACTAGCATTAATAATTTTTCACTCGTGACACGGTCTTTCTCTGCGCCATTTAATTAACAAACCGTTTTATTTATTCCCCGCATGCTCAAGCACGATGGAGCTCGATGTTTATGAGACAATCATATTTTTTTATTGGAATAAGCTTAGGAATTTTTAATTAAATTTCGATTGATTTAGATATATTGTGCTTTTCATCTCCGCAGCACGAATAAATGTTTTTATTCTTGATTCGTTGTGTTCTTTCAGTATTACACAGTAATAAACTAAGTTAACTTCTGCAATAAAATTCAGAATAAATATATAATATCCCACTTGCGTGTCTTTTAAGCATTACTATCAATTAAAACGATGTAGGAATTGCAAGAATAACTCTACATCAAGGAGAATTAAAAATTTATCGTGTTTCGTGGTGAGATTATTGTCGAGTAGCGCACAAAAAACAGAAGAATTAATAATTTAAAAATTGTTTGAATAATTATACCTATACTTAAAAACAATTTTTCCTGGAAAATTATAATTATTTTTCCGCCTTAACGACATTCTTTAGTTGTGCGTTGATAAACACATAAATGTAAGTAAATATTCAGAGGCGTTTACCGAACCAAAATACACATTGATCGTTTACAGTCGCCTGTTTGTACGTCTTTATTGTTCAATATTTACTCAGGATTTATAGAATAATACACATACGGGACAATCTCTATAAATGTCGCAATATATTTATCGTCCAAGAGAAATCTGTGCAACAAATTCATTCTGCCTGCTATCATACCAGTAATGCAGAACCATTAAATATGTTATGACGTATAAACAATATTTTGATGATTAATGTTGCCGAATACCTTTCTCATTAAAATGCAGAAACCAATCGAATACATGTAAATATATCCGTATATATCTATACATATAAGCGTTTGATTTTAAAATGATTGTTTACTGCCAAAGGTAATGGAAAATTGATGCAAAATGATGTTTTCTATATACGTAGCCGTTTCTGAGCCGCACCGATTTTTTGTTGTCATATATCACTTATTTTTTATATCTTTAGTGCAATATAAAATTTTATGTATACGCACCATTTATCAACACAATCAAATTCTTAAGTATTCGGAGACATGACAGAATGCAAATTGTTTTAATATCCATAATATGCACACACTATATATATGATAATAGTCCCCAGTGAACTCTGAACAAAATCGGCAGTCCCTTTAGAAATACTCTGTACCAATGTTTTTCTACACTTGGCAAATACCTGCGACTTTGTAGTTTTATCTTGCGAATTTATTGGGTGTTTGGGGTGAATGAAAAGGTTTTAAGAAAAGCACTATTTGAGCGACATAAAACGAACATGAATGTAAATAAAGTGTCTACATATACAATTTTAATATTTTATATTGTAACATTTTAACAATACATAAGATCTTTCCTTTATTATCTTTGAATTTTTGCCTTTATATGTGATTCAGTTTCTTCGTGAAACATTGCAATATCAAAAAATCCTTGGGGATATTAATTTCTCATTTATACGTTATATCATGGATCAAGTGGTTTGCTTTTTTATATTGATCCACACATCTTTGTATGAAAGTGAGCCTATTGTTAATAAATTTCTATTGATAACAGAAAGCTTAAGGATTCTACAGAGTAACATAAAAGTTACCATAAATTAACATTTAATCAGCTAGGAAGGAATTTTTTTATTCTTTGATTAGTAATCGTAAATTTTTTATTATAAAATTTAAAATTAGAGATAATTAATTACCAATTGATTTTACTTAAGCAACGGTTGCTTTAATAACCTTTATACATTTTTCCCTTAAAATGTTGAAGGTGAAGGCGCCGGTCAAGTATTAATAAATTTATAAAATTTATCTGGCACCATCAATAAATTTTATTGAAAGTGTTCTAAACAGAAAAATATTTTGCCCTGGCATAGATCCGATGCGAACTGCCTCATTTTCTATTTTCATTATTTTCGTATCTTCTTTTGTTTTCAATAAACTTTTAGTTGTACCATCAAAACCAATCGCTCTGTATATATTTATATCCGCAGGTCTTGGAAAAACAAAAGATGATGTTGCCGCCGAATTTTAAACTAATGCAACGCCACTTAGTCGGGATAATGGCATTTGGGAGAGATAAAACCGAATGTGGGTCGATTGCCTAGGAAGATTTCCCCTTTTGCCAGATTTCGATAAAACATTCTCCCGAAAATAGTATAAATCACCCCCAAGTTCAACGGCCGAGTTGCACCACTACAAACTCAAATTCACTTATGAAATTCCAATTAATTTCACAATAATAACTATAAAGGCCTTGCCAGTGAAACCTTTTTGTCAGGATGGCAAATAAATTAAATATTTGAAATTAATTGGAGAAAACGTTTAAGAAGCAATCAAGCCACGAAATGCGCTACACTAATATGTAGTAATGAAACAGCGCAATATCAAAGACATTAATTGCAACAGAAATGAATCCTAATTTTATTCATGACACTTACGAGAGAACGCCTGGCATATTGTTGGAGTCTTAAAAGTTTGCCCTCACCCTTAATCCTTTCATTCTTACAAATTTATTATCCTTCTCATTGGAATGAATCATTTGCTATGCTAGAATATTTCCACCGCCCAGCCATAACAACAATTTTCACGATCTTCTCGCGTTCATTCTTTGAGCTATAGACTACAATAAAAGTTAAAACAACGTCGTTGACAGCGTCTTAATCACCCCATTAAGCAAAGTTTTGATGAGAAAAAAGAGGCACCTATATATA
>JARJEA010013397.1:0-12347 GCA_030264595.1 Oligota sp. GC000189
AGAATTCACCTCCGATTTATTCCATTAAAGTGCCCATACATTAATTTTATATCATTTAATTGATTTTCAATAAAAAAAAACCTCAGAATCCGCAATGTTTTCGGCATTGTTTTTGGATAAATTGAATAATATTTTGGCTTGAATGTTTTGATTAAAATTAGAAAAAAACATTTACTATGTATATAAATAACGTTGTTTTTGTAACTTTCGCGTATTTCATACTATATAGGTAGGTATTATATTTTTGTTGGTTCATTTTGTACCATATATATATTGATCCGTTGCGAAAAATGAAGCACGTACATCTGTTATTTGAAGAAAAGGTGAAAATATAAAATTACTACATAAGTTTTCGTGATTTTTCCTAGTACATACAGCTCAATAACAAACTGTTGTGTAGTCATTGGCACTGTGTACATATATATTTGTTGAACCGCAGTTCGCGAGTTATATGCATAGATACATTTTAATAAATTCCCGGCGAATAGAAAAAAAAACGAGATGAGGAAACCACCGCAAACTCTGCGGCATGCAATGGTTTTTCGCCTGGTGAATCGCATTCTGTGAAGGAAAAAGAATAACATTGTCGAGGTTTTTCCATATATCGGCACGTCGGTCGGTACATGCCTGTAACTTTACGAAAACGCACTCAATTCAATGTATGGCTAAAACTTTTTCAAAACACTGACACAAAAGAATGGCCAGTTTGCGCAATACAAATAATCCATAAAACGGAAGCACTATTGAAAAGTATTCTTGGCAGCAGATGTACGAACCTGGCAGACCAAAAAATTAAACAAAGCCGTTTCGGTTTCCAAGAGCCAGCAAACACCTCCTAAACTGTGCCACCATTTTTTTAATACATCTTATACTTTTGTCTTTCCCGACACAATGACGCGGAGAAGAACAACCATAAAAATGAATGAAAAAATTTCAATGATGAGAACAGACGAAATAAAATGTGGATGGCGTGATTTAAAGGCACGTTGTATATACAGGGTGCACGGAGAACAATCACAATAAAATACACGATCAAATGGCGAATTCGTAAAATTTACGAATAGTTGTTTATAATCACAACTGTGTTCAAAATCAAATGAAACATTCCAATTTCCGCACGCAGAGATAGCAGAACGCACCTTTATCAAAGCTAATTCCCATCAATTGGAACGCATACACAAAGTAAAAGGCAGAGACTCGTAAATCAAACATATATAGCTGGAAAAATAGCGATTGATGGTGAGAAATGGGACATCGGCGGATTTAGACACACATTTATCAATCAATTATTCTCACTTGTTTCTCCTCGTATATCGATTAAAAACAAATCATTATATGTGTGGGAAAGAAGGAGTATTCCCTTTTCCTTAATACCCTAATGTATTACATGCCTACCATACATATAAGTACTATACGCCATTCATGCAATCCATCATATGCAGATGGGATTCAAAGAGAGAAATATATGTATTCGCCGCCGTATAATGCGTTCAATCCAGGATTCGGTTGTGGTTGATATCATTACGTAACCAACGAACAAATTTGCGTTATGCAACAACAACAACTATAAATCAATCGAATTCGGGTGCGTTGTGGTTCATAATTCCGTTTCCTAAATTATTAAATCGTTCCGATTCCATTTTGGGCGCGCCGTTAATGGCTGGCCCATAAAGTTCAATGCGTCTACGATCAAACGCACAACGCATTAAGAATGTCTCATGATTGTTACAATATAACGGCTATACTGATTTCGTCGCCGATCACTTTTCTTATTATTGCTAATGAAATCGTAGTATCAAATGAAACGTGCCACTAAGAGACTACATAAAAATTTAATTTCTGTGTTGCTTCCGCGTATAGTGTTATAAACCTTCTTAGCTGCAGGTGCATTCGTGTAATATCTATATAGCTCCCGAAGGAATGAGATAAATACGCGTCCTTTATACTCATAATTTGCAGGGCAAGCTGCTTCTTAGGCTGGTTTACTGCTAACAGCAGGTTATGTTTTATTTATTGTTTGCTTTAAGTTTAAGAAGATTAAACAATTAATAAAAGTCTTTACATTAAAAAAACGTTTGCAGTTTCGTGCATAAAATATATAATAGAGAAATTTTCGCTCGCAATTTTTTATTAGCGAATTTTATTTTTCATATCGACACTATTAATATGGATATCTTGGCGATTTTCGGTTTAATAATGAAATTTATATATTCACAAATCATTTTCATGGCTAACTTGTAAATGAGTGTATACCCCAATAAAATGATCTTATCTTTATTATTTAATAGAGAGGTAATTTATCGACAGGAAGTGTCTGAATTTGCATAAAATACATTCATATGCATACTGAGATGCATTTGTATAGGCGATAGGTTTCACCGTTTTCTGCTAAATATTCATGTCTTCGCTCACAGCAATTTTATCACATAATTTAATAGCCCATTGTTTCAGTAGATTACAATCACCCTCAAAGCCTTTTGATTAGCAACACATACCAAACAAGTGTTCCATAATCACTTTGACCAACGATCATCGTAATTAAAAGCCGCCAAAGTGCAGTTTACTATAACACATAAACACGATACATCGTTCGCGATATACATTTTGGCCGAAATATCATTTACATACATCGCAGTTTAGTTTTCCAGTAGATGCACGATAATTTGCACACAACGGAGTATAGCTTAAAAATTAAATATTTTCAGGTCTTTCATATTCAAATATATTGGAAAGGTTTCATATATTATAAACCGCCGGTGACGATGATACGTAATTAAATTCAGGTCGGCGTAAAAATTGAGCTCCTTTCAAAACATGTCGATCGAATGCGCGTCTCTCATGCCACCATCAAAATCGCAATAACAATTACCGACTGATATATAGGTGACGTTGCAAGGTGACTGGGACTACCTCTCTCTCTATGTGCGTTATGGGGCGAATTGCAACAAGGGGATGAAAACAAATGGATTTCTAATTAATAAGTGAGCAGTTAAGCGTACACGGTTTATGCTACAACTGCTTTAATAGTTTTCGTGATCACATTGAAACAACTTAGAGTTCAGACTACGTTAAGCATGTATATTGCTAATCAGCGACTACAATCTGTATATGTTCTCTCAACTATATGCATATACAAATAATTCGTACTATGAGTATTTGTCGAGGAGGACACAGCACATACAAGAACCATTCAAGTCATGGCCAAAACCGCATAACTATCTATTGAACTTACACAAAAAGCAATATTATTACAATTACTCTAATTGAAACTCACCCTTACTGATTCAAATTAAATTGTAGTGAGAAATAGTTGAAGAACAGTCGACTTTTTTGTATTATCACATAAACAACTCCAAATAACAGTCGTAAACATTTTGTATTTCAAATCGTATCATATTGGCCTCTCGGTTAATTGATTGTCCACAAATGTATACCTTTTTTATTTTCTTGTAAATGTTAGAGAAGGAAATTGCGAATAATCATATTCAAACCTATAAATTTTTAAGTGTACTGTATAACACTGAGGGAGTGATGTAAAAAGCTTCTAGACATTCGTGTAGACGTCCTTTATATATATAAAGGGAAAAGAATTGGAAAGAATGCAATAGCCGAAATCTGTCGTTTGCGCCCCCCGAGCCCGCGATGCGTTGATATTCGCTCAATGCAGAAATACCCCTGAGAAATTCCAAGTGTTTTAATTAATGACAAACCCCAAGGTTACCGCCCGACCGGAATAGCAGAGGTGAAAGCTTTTAAGGAATTCGCGCCGTTGTTATAGCTCTTTAGTTTACTTTTTCTTGACTGGTTTTAAAAACTCCCGCAACTCAAATTTCTTTGGCCAACAAATAAATGTGTATACAGGGGAGAAATAACGAGAGGAAATGTACGGCGACGGCGGGATAGACATTCGTATATTGAAAGCAATTAGTACTTGAACGTGGCGATGTGGCCGTAAAAAATAAAATGGAGATTTTTCCCTTTCTATCAAGTTGGAAAAACATCATCCATCACCTGGTGCGAGTGAGCTTTATTTTCAAATATATATACTTAGATCGATGGCGGCACCCAACAACATAAAAAGAAAAACACCCTTTCGCAGATATATATATATATATATATATATATATATATATATATACGAGCATAATTATGATTCATTTATTCTAGGTCGATCAGTCCCCAATTGTTTTCGTTCGATTAATTTCGTAGCGCATATATTTGTATAGAATAAATAGCCATTGTGCAGTGTGTAGTGCGTAAAGTAGCCACTTGAAAAAGGCATGTCAATTTATATTCCCATTTTAATGGGCGCTTTTGCATAAAGATGCATTTCATTGGAAACTATATGCAGAGTATTGCTTACGTAAATATTTTTTTTGCAGCTGCTGTTGAACTTCTGTGCATATTTTGATCTGCGTTTGATGAATGCAGCGAATACGTTTAATTTTATTATTGGCGAAGTAACTAAAATATTGCATCTATAGATGATTGGTGAAAAATGTACAGCAATTTTGCGAGTTCATTATTAATAATCATTATAATAATTGGGGCGCATTGAAAGTAATTAGCTTAACAAATATAAATGCGATTATCCCTGTAAATCCACTGAGCGCGCTGGAATATAAGTTATTGTGCGTTTGTTGTCTAGTCGTTTGTATTCGATCGAGCGTTGCCTCTCTAATTAATCGTGTATATTCCGCCACAATTAACGAAATATATGGCGCATTGTGTGCAAACGTGGACAACGCGCTTTGCTGTAGTATATTTGCACAGGCAGAAATGTCGCTGGACTTTACTTATTATTGTGTTTTCGCTTAAACGAAATAATCGTCGTCAAATGTTTTGTAATTGCTGAAAGGGAGATTCCGTCTGAGTAAAACATTTTCTATGTGTCACGCGTGCAGATTGCTGTGCATTGAAAACGACTTTCTTGTGTGTATAGTTTGCGTGTATGTTTTGTCGTTGTTTGGTCACGTCTGCTATAACTATATATACTACACCCTACCGGGCAACGGAAAAACAGGAATCCGGTCGTTACAGTTTTAATAAAACATGCCCCGCTTTGAACGCGTTTGTTGTCTTAAAAAATAATTTTTTGTAAATGCATTTTGCTTGACGTATAGATATTGGCATAAACACCTAACCCAGTATTAAAAAAAAAATGCACGCACCGAGAAAATCAGCGCACGAGAAAATATTTCGAGTTTGATTGCATTGCTTTTTAAGGGTGTACACATGCCATTAAATTAATTAAAATTCAAGCAAAGTCTGACATTTTAATTGCTCGTGCTTTCGGGGTTTGAAAACTAACCAAGCGTTGTGTGCCTAAGTGCATTAAGGAATTCACAGTATAACGTAATTTTATTCTGGCATTGTCTCAAAAATCTTTTATTGATTTTTATATTGTGTTTTCATATTTAATTGTTATTCGTGGGCTGTAAGAATAATTAAATGGAAATTCAGGGCTGATCGTTTCGGGATTCAAACATTCAAACATTTAGTTGAAATATTTTAAAATTGAATTAGCTGATAAAATGATCAATAGATCCTTGTCTCTATATGAGCATAGTAATTACGTTAATGCACATATTACACACAAATCACAAAAGTCATCACCATCACAAATACACCGCACTGTATTTTAACTCGTACAATTTTTACCATTCCGATAAACAAAACTATAAGCATTAGATAAACAAATGGCTTAAATGTAATTAAAAATTTGCGGCACTATTAAATGTGCGAATTGGAACAGCATACTCAGCAAATTAGCGAAATTTATGTTTGTCCATTGCACACAACATATTTCGGTGAACAATATTGGGCATCAACAAAAATTAAAAATTCGTTCGATTTAGTCTTTGATAGATAACATTTGCTTACGGTCCATATTCGCATGATTTTATTAATAAATACGATTTGAAATGCCAAGAAAAGGTGAAAATTTTACAGTAACGCCTCTGCTTTAATGATTAATTTCCGCACAAGTAAAAACGCAATTAAAAAGTTACCAGTATGGGCGGAAATTTAAACTCGAATCAATAGATTTTAATTACAATAGCTAATCGATAAACTTTGTGTATATGTGCATACAAAGTGTAGAAAGTTGTCTAGCATTTAATTATGCATTAATTTCTACGCATTCATTTACAACACTCACACACCTATAGACATCGTATAATATTTAATATGCATAGTGTTGCTCTTAACTAGTGTTTTGTTCCGTTTTATATTCTCGAAGAGTTTGTTGCTCAAGTCCAAGTTCTATGAGATGGAACACGCGGGGGTTGAGACACAGGGAGTATTCAATTTGAATTATTCTCACTAATTTATTCTCCTTTGTTATTTATAAGCGATCTTGCATATATAGCATTTTCACACTAAATATTATAGCTTTTGTAATCGTTAAAATAAAAAACAACAAGTTTCCAATTAATTAAAGTATAATGATAATAATAGACTTGAAAGAACAATTAATATTTCAATTCCCTATGTTGTTAGTCTAAATTACATCCACGTTCAATAGGTGCCCAACTATCGACTTGATAATATTAACACTGAAGTATATATTTAGTCTTGGGGGAAATCCGTCCTGCTCTTTCTATTAATTTTGACGTCATCCCCACGAGACTTCGGGACCATTTTTGCTCGCCAAGTTTCTGTGACCAACTGCTGCTAATTCTTATCTTAGCTTCCTAAGTTTTAAGTTTCTTTTTATCGAACTTATATAGGGCAGTTTGCGATTACTATTTTATTAATCAATTTGCAATTAGTATCAGAGGCAATATTACTGGATATTAATTGATGAAAATCATTGTTGCAGAAAACGAAACGTACACCGCGGCATTTCTCGCCAACGTATCTAACGTGGATCTTATCTCTTCGACAATGACGACAAGTGTATGGCCGGTGTCGCCCACGCCGGGCCAACAGTACAATACGACAAGTTCGCAACAAACGAATAATGCAGACGATCTGATGGATGACCACTTTGCGAATACGATTCGGGCAGAGACGACCGCGGCCACAGAATCTGTCCGTCATAGTTTCGGACGAGGTTATCCCTTACCGCACTTTCATCGCTCCGAATCACGATGGGGACCATTTTTCGAGGAAGGACCGGAACCCCACAACATTACCGCGCGCGTCGGCTCGGCCGTCAATCTGGACTGTCGCATCGGTCTCCTGCAGGACAAGACGGTGAGTTTTTGATTTTATATATTCACACACGAATTTCTTGGGTCGGAATAATTGCGGTTTTCATATATTGGTTTTCGTTATATATCGGTGAATCGTTTGTTTTGACGCATCTCTCTCGATTTTTGCTTAAGTAGCCAAAAAATGGGGAACGCGTGCACGGTTGACAGGCAATTACTGCAATGAAATGAAATATGCGCGCGTATAGGATATGTACGCACCGTAATTTGCTCGTCCTCTGTGTATTTTACTTTCGCAATATACATTTTGTGTTCGCATTTTTTTGCTATTTCTGCTGATACTTGAATATAGACGCGGATTCGATGCTATCAGAACTAGGTGCTTGAAAAAAATCTAGCTGTCGCACTTTTTTACCACAAAGACATAAATATCCGTCTGTCGACAGAAAAGAGGATCGAAAGAAGCAGATGCCACGTGTGTATTTGTATCCGCAAAAGTATGGGCGGATTTTTGTGAATAATGTAAGGGAATACTAAAGACTGTTTCAGACTTGATATTCTAAACATTTAATGCACGATATTTCGTGAGATTAAATTGTTGTATTCCGCACAATATATATCTAACTCCACAGATACATGTTTTTCCACGATTCTTGTGGAATTGTGGAATATATATGTTTTTTTGCGTATACACATTGTCCATTATACAAGAAAGTCGTGCGTGTCTTCAAAGAGAGAAGCATAAAAGTACGAAAGATGATAACAAAACGATATAATGCGCCTTATGCTGATTTGAAATTTGCTAGAGGTTCCAGATAAATGTAAGCCCTAAGGGAACCATTTAAATCCACTTCTATTTCGGCGTTTTATTACATAGTTTAATCGCAGCTAACTTTATTACGCACCCGCGTATTATAAAAGCAGATTTTTACACGTTGAGATTATTGGTGTTCTTTTATCTAACGGTATCAGTATCTGGTCTGGACTAAAGGGAAAATCGACGACAATCCGTAGAATCTAATATTCCACGCGGATCACGTATTGCATCCATAACTCCATATCTGCCTGGTGTACTACTAATCCTGTGCTACTTACGTGTACATTGCTATCGTGCACGAGGACACGAAACGTGGAAACTCCACCCGAAAGCTCGATTGTCTGATTAAAACTCATAGATGTTATTCTAAGTCAGTGCGCATCTTTCGAATATTTCGCGCCTCATTTTTATCTTATTAATTTTATTACGGCCTTATAATGCTGCTGTTTCAGTCCGTTATACGAGTTCTCCAACTAATTAAATTATAAATTCTGAACGTAGTGTAACGTTTGTCTGCTCTCCCAATCGAATTGTAGAAAGTTTCGTGAAAGACCCTTGATGAAAGTATATAATGCTATAAATTATTTATTAATTTTCCATTCATTTATATTGAGCCACAAATCGCATAAAAGTATTCGGAACGCTATCAAAGTATTAGGAACAAGAAAAATCGCAAAGAAATGAGGAGAATTTAGCGATACATATTTGAATTGCGTATACCACAAATACAAAGGTCCCGGTGTATTTATTATTCAAACTTTTTTTTAATATTTAGGGTCTCCTTTTGTAAGAGTCTGAAATAACATTTCATTGTTGCAAAAATTATTTCTTTATAGTCTCCGCAATTCTTCGTTGGCATTCTCCTCCATACATTTGAAAAATAAAACTTGTAATGGGGATTATAAGTTCGTTAGAAGTTTGGCTTTGGCATACGTATCAATCTTAACAAAAAAAAATAAAGTTTACTTAAAGATCCTTTTAGTATTTTTTATGCATAAATCAAAATTTCGTTTGCGGTTTTTCTTTTCATATAACAGATTAATACTCAGCTTCATAGTTTACTAATAGTAATTACACGCTAACTCTTTAAAATGTTATGACATATAAGGGAACAAAGAAATTAAAATGGAAATGCATCCATTTATTTAATGCATCAACATATTCTTTTTACGGCTTAAGCTTTTTAATATTATGTATATCTAATAGAATAATGCATTCAGATTAAAGTATAATTTATAAAATGGTAATCTTTCTATTTATTTTTTTAAGGTAAAAATATATGGCAAATTAATATGCCGCCGAAGCCTTTATTAACATTAAAAGTCCTTTTAATAATATTAAGTTGCATCAAAACTAACGGCAGTAGAACTCATGGATGCTATTCGCTAATTGCGGTCTAGCCTTTGTGAAACTTGTGAAAAGAACAAAAAGAAAACGTTTTTCGAGCAGCAATTTTAAGCCGATCTCAAGTTATTCATTATTCAATAATAATTTAAAATACGAAAAATGCATTGTTAAGAAATCGAGCGCAGGTATATTAAAAGTCTATAATTACCTTCAACACGATCACAAAAGCTTTTTCTATGCTGCCGCCGTAGGCCTAGGGAAGTCTAAAAAAACATAGCTAAAACAATCAGGGGTGTTCTATTATTCAAATGATTTCTCATTAAAGTGTCATCGCGACCGACAATTTGCATTATTGGACAGACAGGTGTATGATTTGGGTATCAGGATTTCCCCTTTTCCCTCTAATTTACCCGTTGCTCACGTATATGAATCATTTGAAAGCTTAATGTGTGTTAGGTGTTACATCCTTTTACGGGAAATATGATTATTATTATTCCGGAGCCGCACCTTAATCACACTCGCACAAATAGACGTTGGGAAAAGTGGCGAATAACTTTAAATGCAAACGCATCGACATCATATGGCCAATTTCCAATATGTTTTCTCAACTTATTTATTCACCTTGTGTTCGCACGCTAAATTGCAGGGATAACATTTGTAACGTTTCGTCAAATCCATAAATAATTGCCCACGGATTTTCCATCTTTTTTTTAAACGGCATTTAAAGCAACATTGTCCATGAAAATGTTTAAGTTACGAGATCATAAACTTACCGTAAAATGTGGTATAGTTTTTTTGGGCCTTCTAAATGTTGTAATAAATTCTTTTACGCTTTTGACTGTTTCGTTTTCATTTGTGTGTCGATAACTCTTGGTGATATACGCTGTACACACACGAACACACACATTTTCAATCTATGTACATTGGTTTGCTAGAAGGGACAAAGGACAACGCCATATTTTATTTCAAGAAGGATAATCCGATAATGTATCTCCGGGACTATTCAACATTTATAAAGGCCCGATTTTGCGTGTTGTGTTTTTATTTCTCGTTCGTTTTCCCACATTTGTTAACACTCGATTCATTTGAATTTGAAGCCGTCTATAGAAAAAGTTTCGTTGAATTGAAATTTCGAAATCACTTAAAGGAATCATTCGATTATTTAGTTTCATTTCATTTAAAGTAAACTCTCTGTGTCTGTTGAACGGATTAAATTTAGAATGTCAAAGAGGTTCGAAAAGAAATATTCCGAAACAGTCCCGAACAATATTATTAAACTCGATCTGCGGTCGTTAAAGGAGTATATTAAGCTGTGTAATGAATTAGTTAGTTAATTAATTACAAACAAATTTAAATAGATAATTTACACGCACGCATGTGCATCCACTTCTTACAATAGAATCATCGTTTATATACGCGAAGATAGTTTGCGACGATATTAATTGTTTTGTACATGTAACAATAGCACGTAGACGAAGAGAGAATCGCGGAAACGAAACGATATTTATCTTTGTAGTGCAAGTAATCATTCCTTGTGTCTTTCCAGTACCAGAGAGAGAAGGATGTTAGACGGTTAGACACATGTGTGCACACATATAACAAACGATTCCTTCGTGTAGCTGTTTACTTCGTAAACTAGTCATTCCCTTGGAATGCATTCTGGTACGTGGTTAAAACCGCACACACGGCGTCGTTGTGAATAGTTGATTAATATTATGAAGTAGTTTATAAATCAAGTGTGATATAATAATTAAGCGTGTTAAATGGTTTATACAAAGGCGCGCGCAATCGTTGAAAGTTTCGGTATTGTCACAACAATGCACGTTGTCTCCCGAGAACGGAATCGAGACAATTTTAGAAAAAAAAGTCACGTACTACAATGTGTTTTCGTGATTTTCGAAGCACATCGCATCTAATCAGGCGTATGTAAATTTTGCTTGCGAGAATATACGAGTGTATCTATGCCATCAATCTAGGAGACCGCTAGACCTTTGGGAAGCGTATCTCTCTGTGTTCCAAAGTATATTTTTCATGAAAAAAATATTCGTCAGCAGCCTTCGTTCTCGAAGGAATATTAAAATTAACTGATCAAATAATAATTACTCGAACGAATTGCAGAAATAAAAATTCCTTTAAAATTATTTAGTATTAAATTAATCTTGCATTTTCATTCAATCTAAAATTAGGCGAAATGTTGATGACCGAACATAAAATTCTATCAAATTGACCAGTAAAACTAGTGGGAAACTAAAACTTGTTGGATACTATCTTTTTATTACGCAGATGCTTACCGTTGAATTATATATAAAGACCTTTTATATCGAAATGATTGGAATTTTATTGTTGAAATAGTTTTACCCTTTTTTAAATATATACACAGTACATATCTTCGGTCTTCACAACAAAAACCCGACGGTCCCAGCAAAACCATTGACTTCTTATCGATTTTGCCTAATATATACAAGACTAACTAACTTTCAGTGAACTTAAATTTAATTGCTTCGCTTTAGTTTTATTATTTGTCAACATTTACTCGATTGTGTTCGAATCGATGTATTCGGGGGTGGTCACGCACATTTCAATTGCGGTGGCACTCGAAAGTCGTTAAGGGGCTGTAAAGTTAGTTATGACCATCAAACTAAAAGTACCGCACCACAATGAATAAATGTGTGTGCGCATTTGATGCCGCGATGTGTCAAACGTTGAAATATATATATATACATTGGAATAAGTCGACAAAGTGTTCTACTTTAAATAAATTTCAATTGCAAAGCAGAAGTGCTACACTTGAATTCATTCATTGCGCTGATATAGAAATATTCGATCCTGAAGGAATTTAAGTTTGCAATCGTCTTCTTGTTGTTGAAAGTAAGTCGTGCGGCTGGTTGAGGTGGCAGATCTGTATAGAGCAATCGATTTTGCCTTTTGGTAATGCCCCAGAGGCAAAATCTTCATTTCCTGTTTATCAATAATGTTGGCACGTATAGATTTGCTATAGACGACACCTCTTCTGGTCTATATATATA
>JARJEA010013749.1:0-10829 GCA_030264595.1 Oligota sp. GC000189
ATAAAAAAGAAGTCCCTTGGATCGATGTGACTTCTTCTTCTTCTGCTATTCTTATTTCATATTTATCTTATATTCCTACTACCAGGCCAAGACACCGTGATTACGAAATTTTGATTAGGTGTTTTTGGTGCCGGGCCAAGATAATCCTTAAAGAGGCCTTTGTTCGACCTGTTATCTTATACAAATTGAATGGCTCAGGTCGGACGTAACCCGAAGAGGTTTTCAAGGGGTCTTGTCCCTATATTTTCATGATTACATTGTAACATCCTTTAACGGGACCCTGCCAAATGAAGTCTCGTGTCGTCCACGCGTTAATGTCGGTCCCTTCAATACTAACGCCACACGCGACACTTATCCTGATAACCCTTGACGGTTTGTTTAGACGTTGCTCGCTTCGGATTCTATTCATCCCTAAATGGGACGATATGCATTGGGGTGTTACCGTATGTATCTACCTGCTCATTCAATTTGGTGTGTGCACGCGCGTGCCTCACCGCACGCGACCGTGATCATTATACACGTATATGTTATGATTAAGTTAGATTTTCTGAAATGCAAGATTTTTTTTCCCCAAAAAAATTGCAAGTGAAACGAATTGAAATCATTTTTATATTTTACTAACTGAGCTTCGCTTTACATGAATACTGGTTTATTTTAATTCGCGTGCTATTTATAAACACAGCAACTGTAAGTACAAGCTATAAATAAGCGCGGTTGATACTACTTTCATAAACGTGTTTTATTTTTACCCAGATGTGTGGTAACACATACTATAAGTATCGGGATATCCAAAGGATTTATAACATTGGTCCCAATGAACCGTTGCCAGTATTTTTTACCGATAAATAACGCCTTGGACATTGCAATATGTCTTGTAAAAGTTTCCAAATGCAGCGATTGTGCAACGCGAAAAAAATATGGGAAATGAAATTTCCATCCACTTTTTAATTTGCTGGCGATCCACGAGAAATGAGAAGGCGTAAAGATATATAAATAGTACCTACAAATAAATGTTTAGTTAATTGTGTTAGTGAGAATCTATCTCTGACGTATATTCTTCCTCGTGAGCTTTGATTAATGCTTTTTAATGCAGTTAGCTTTTGGACTCGCGTGCACGCTTTACACTCGCGTTCGGCCTTAACTAAGTCAGGCACACACGTGCTTTAAAAGAGAACAACGCCCCTCTTGCTTATTTTCCACGTTTGCGTGGCACGCGAACCTCATTCGCTGTTTTGCTTTTTTCCTCTTTTGTTTGTTGGAACTCATCTGGATGTAAATTCGAAATATTAATCATTTCGCTGGAACTATTATGCGGTTTATTGGATTACGTAATCGAGTACAAATTATGGTCGTGGATTTATGCTCTGCAAGATAGTTTAGATATATTATTTCCAAGTTTGCAATGCGCAGTAAAGTTTTCCGTTGAAATGGGCGATATTTTTTAGCAGATAAGCAGGGCCACTGCTAAAGATATCCGTACGACAGTCCCAGTATCAGATGGAAACTAGGTCGCTAATACCATTTGGAACAATGTGTATTAAAACAGTTTTATTACACCGTACCTCGTGCGACTAACGATTCCACGGCACGCGAACACTATTTCTTCGATCCAACAGGCCAAAATGGGAGACTATATCCCCGAAGGGGTCTTTTACCTCTGATTTTTTGGTATTTTTCTGTCTCGCTATGAGAAAAACTATTTGTTGTCCTATTAAATGGACAGCTTGGGACGTTAAGCAAGCAATCGGGAGTAGGTTTTCGCAAACGTTGCTTATGTAGTTATTATTTTGGGCTCGTTGTAGTTTATTGACCCGAGTCTCTTAGCCTTTCTTTCTTTCTGGCTTTCTTTCCCCCGCGTGCCTAATACTCTCTTGACGTTCCGTTTTGTCATTGTGTGTTAGTTGCGTTACCGCCGAAATAATAATAATACATCAGTGTCAGGAGTGTTGTATTTCGCATGTTCGCTTGCGTATATAAGTGTATGTGTGAAAGCTGTTCTATTATAGCTGAATTCGAAACTAATGTTTCACTCGGTGTCGCATAGAACGGCAATTATGTTCTTTGGAGGCTCGACGCTTTTCCAAAATGATAACGCATATCGCAACACGAGCCCCTCCAGTCGTTATTTCGCACCTTACACGCAGTTGGTGCCGATTTATTCGCCAAGAAATTATTCGTTTTGTCCTGATTAAAACTTGCTTAATCTTATTTATATATTCCTCGAGTCGTTTCTTTGTTAAGTCTCTTGATTGTATCTTGCAATGTAACAACATTTTGCTTGCCTTTCTCGCGCTCGTACACACTCTCTCTCACAAGATCTACAGTTCTCGTGAATATTAAGTGCTACGACTTTTCCTCCCCACGGTGCCCGGTGCTCCTCTACACACTCTTCGTAACACGTTATAAGTCATGACATATATCTCTCGGTGTCTAGCGTGTATATCTATAGGTATAAAGCTTTCCGTTCTCTCTCCCCGATTATACGCGATGCCACACCTGGCTGGTGAGATACGAGTGCAGTAGACACGTTAATTTCAATGCGATTCGATTCGGGGCCCTTCTCTATGGTATAGCAAACGCGCGGCGCCCGAGTCCTGTCGCAATTACCAAATTCCTGAGCCGAAAATGTATGATCCAATATAATCGGGACAACGTCGTGTGCCCTAAGTTTATAAGCAGACGAAGAGGATATTGTCTTTTCCGCGAACGCCATTTAATTGCAGAGGATTCCGGCTTTACGGCTTACTTTATATGAAAATGCACCAGATGTTGTGTGTTGTTTCTTATGCTATGGCACTGTGTGTTTGTGTTTGTGTGTGTGCACCTCTCAGGAAAATGCGAGAGGCGGGAAAAACTATTAGACATTTTTCCCCGTCCCCAGTTGTCGGATCTTATTGCCTAATTTGCAACGAGAAAATTCTAGAGGTGTAATAACAATAATCGTCTGGTGTAGTTAATTATAACAAGCAAGTGTATACATGTATAAAGGTATATAGAACTGAGGGGAAAGCGTGTCACAGGGATATTTAAAGGGGATGATTAATCGGCCAATTACTTGTACTTGCATTAAAAGGATAGCCATATTAAGGGTCTTGAGGTACTCTAGTCCCACATTATTTGTTGTCTGCGCGACTACGCCGCCGCCTGTTTTCGCAAAGTTACCAGCACGAGAAGGAAGTCTTGGAAGACGAGAGGGAATCCCGCACCCTTTAATTCTACCGTCGCTACCGCCGCCGCCTTTGAAGATTTATCGGCGGAGATTTTACGATCCACATTTTCGCCATTGATTTCCTTTCGAAACTTTAAAATGGCTTTTATAGGGCACATTATGTTGTAGTCGTCAGGACGATAAGTCCTTCCGAACTTTCTAATAATGCTTTATGTGGTGCACGCTCGGGCGTAGGAATGTTTTCAATGTATGCTTCCTTCCTCGCCCTTTCTCTCTATCTGTCTCTCGCTACCAATTCCTCAACAATATTCCCTGTTTATCGTTCAACCAATTTCTTCTCTTTTTGGGTTTTTTTTTCTCTACAATTAACCGTCCTCATGCATTTCAACGTAATTGTATTTTCTACAATTGCACACTACCTTTTTATATAACACGCTTTATAATTAAAGACTTCCGTGTCGGATTATTTATTGTAGCGATAACATGGTCGCTCATATATTACAACGGATGACTTATGTAAACTCGTCCGTTTCATTTATTTCTGTGCTGCATTTCTCCTTTGTTGTGCTTCATCGCACAATACAATATAATCTTGTGTATTATTCATCTTCTTTCGCTTCTGCCTCTGGTATACGCGCACTCTATATCTACGAGTCCCCGGTCTTATGCTTAAAGAAAAAGACTTACGCCCGCAGTATTCCGGGCTGTTATCGAGAGTACAAGAACGCCCAAAAGGGCCGTTGTTTATGGCACTGGCTTCCGTCCGAGCGCGCAGGCAAGGACAAGTTGACAACAATTTCCTCCTTCGTTTTCTTATATGCGTTGTGCGGCGAATGCGCTTATATATTTATATATAGACGTTTTGGTCATTTTTTCTCTCGGGTTGCGTTTGTTCTTATATGTTTTTTGTTCCGGTAGAACGTTCACGTTATCGTCATGCATCGCAGTCAACCTTGCAGTTTGTCTAGTGCGGGGGAGTCATTTTTTGCTCGCATCTTCCCGTGTCTTCTTAAGAGGGTAATGTCCTGCTCAACGCCAAACTCATAAATAAACCTCTTTCCTTCTTACGCTCACTTCGCGTGCGTCATTAATCCAACAGGTTTTGATAAGGCGGCTCAGGGAGCGGTGCCTGATACACTCACACACACACCAGCACACACTTACCAACACACGTTCATGCATGCGTTCGCTCTCCCGTACAATATATCTGCATTCGACCGACTATATTTATGATACCACTCAAGTCTCTGTAAAGGATCGCCTTAAAAGGACTCGGGCATCAACAAGACTATGCGGAGAATCGGCGAGACGTCGAAGAAGATAAGGTTTTTGCATTTTTTTTTTGTGTATCCGACGACGAGCGAAGTGCGCGAGTAATTTAGTGCAACATAGGAACATGAGTTATTGCCAAATAGCATCATTTCTGGTTCGGAATGATGTTCATGTCCATTTACACTCGGTCCTGACATAAATTCTGCAGCCAAATGCATTATATGCCAGTCGAGAAAAGATGCGCATATTTTAGTTCGTAGTTTTGGTGCAACCCTAATTACCAACTTGAATGCTGTTTCTTTTCTTGTATATTGCCAGTCTCGAGTTGTTCGATGTTTAATGAGCTTTTCTTTATTTGCTCTTGCATACGAGAGAGAGATAGGGAGAGTGAGAGCACAAGGCAACAAACAGTGGACGTAATGGAAGCTTAAAAAAAAAACGTGTCTGTAAATGTAATCCGTGCTAGGTTTACTTCTTGGAACTCCTGCCCCGACAAATTGACTATCCTCGGGGGCATTTTTCCGTATAAAATTCTTTTTCTTGTTCCATACTCGCGTCTTAATTTGTTAAATGCATTTTTCCTCCTGCTGCATAACAAGCTGTATTATCTATGCTACGTTGAAAAAGGGATTATGGAGTAAATTGCATTCAGCGTGTTTCTTAAATAAGAACAAAAGAAGATGCGTTTTTCTTGGGTGAATTTATATTTTGCATCGTTGCGAAGTTCAGAGGAACAAGTGCAATATTCAAAGGTGTTGCAGACGTACAAGCTCGCAAGGATAAATAAGCAAGCAGAGTTTACGGCAGATGAGTCCGTCCCCCGAACGAAATCCTCACATTTGTAGTCCTGTGTTACAAATAGACCGTCGCCCTTCTCAAATCCCAGTTTATCTATTTTCCCAGTTTGTTGTATGAAATATGACTTGCCGATGGAGCGAATATTTCAATCTCGGTGAAAAATTTGTCTCGGCTCTCTCGTTGCATTATTATTACAAATAACCCTTTCAAATGAAAATCTCGTGTTTTATTTTAACCCAACAAAAATAGATGCAGTGTATTGATTTGTTTTCCCCGTTGTGGCCTGTATATTGCTTGCGTGTCTCTTTATTTGGAGCTTATTTGTCATCTGTGCACGTGGAAAGTCTGTGCAGGGTTTATTACCGATACCCTGGTTAACGGTCGAATCAAACTCGCTCTTCGTATTGTATCCATGGTCCTGCCATGCTCCTTAACTATCCTCGAGATTGATTTATCAAATACAAAAGTTCGTTATTGGTTCTGTGATTGTGTTTCGACTTTATATATATAGAGAGAGAGATGGAGAGAGAGATCTGTGGAAAGTTTGTTCTTTGCGACATGTGGAGATCACGTCCGGTAATCAAGGAAGAACGACGAGCTTTCGCCTTTCTTACTCCTCTTTCACCCGCTCTCGCTCATATAAACGAACAACAAAATTCCCACTTGCTATTCTCGTACTTACACCAGTTTCGCCCCGTAGAAGTTTATTTTTTAATAAAACCTAACGATATCTTTATGATAACTTTCTTTGGCGCTCTTTGGGGAGCATCGGGAGAAAAGTTCAAGGTACGCGCGAGCTTTTACTTACACACTTTTCGTTTTGTACTATGTACGCGGGGGCAAACAAGTTTCCTCTTTTCTTCTTCTCCACTTTCTGCTTGTTCTTTGCCGTGGATTCCGAAAAGCAGTGCGCATATAGTGTGTGTGTGTGAGGGTGTGCATGTACCACCATGTGGAACATATTAGCCGTACATATATCGGGTGGAAAAGTTTTCTTGCTTGGCACTTTTATTTGCAAGAAGCAGCAGTAGCAGCAGCGGAAGGCTGTGAGTGCCTTGTAAGAGGGAGCATTATTATAGCGTCAAAGTATGGATTGAGCCATCAGAAAGTTTGCGAGCGCACATCCATCTGAAAGGACATTAACGGGAATTTAGCAGCGATTGCTGGGATCATATAAGTGCGCGCCTCTATTGCCCAACTTTTACTCGAACGCGAGGTGATAAATATGATAATGAAGAGGCCTGGAATCCATTTATTTAGTTGCAAAACTAAATCCCATACAGCCGCAATCTCCCGCATTTATATCCGCGCGAATCGACCAAAACAATGAGCGTTGTTTTATCGTGGCTTTATTCAGTTTGACGAACAGTATACCGCCGAAATTCTGTATTTAATTTTTTTTGCTGGAGCAGTTTCCGCGCGCGATTTTCATTAATAGTTTGGATGGGAAAAAAAATGAAGGAAAAGAATTATTTGTTTAAATTGCACGTGTTGGAGAATACACGCATACACGGAATGTATTCCCGAAAGGCGCTTTCACTTCATAAATTTAAAATTACCCAGTGAAAGTAGGAAAGTACAAAAGCAGAAAAACGACGAGTAAAGCGCGGGGCCCAAACAAAACCGTCGTCGTGTGTATGTCCTGGGGCGCCATCGTAATCCTGTTATTATAATACACTTGACGCCATCCCTCTTTTTCTTGTTTCTATACTTAATATACGTCGAATATTTTGTTGCAACATACGTGTTGTTGTTTCTTCCTCTATATCCGCTTTTTTATTTTCTGTATTTGAGCAATCAGATTATCCCCTTTGCCGTGTGCATAGATGCTAGATATTTCTACGTAATTTAATTCTCGCATCCAATTTATAAGATTGTGTACGTATTTTAGCGAAAACGTATTTCTGGCAGCTAGCGGAGAGGTCTTGGAAAGTTAATACATCTGTCAATATGTTTACCCCAGAAATGGGAAATGACAGGAACGGTTTTCCGCACATCATATTTGAAAATCTGCTGGGTCCAGTGATGAAACTACTAAGCAAATAGAAGGCTTAGCTGTATGTGTGTATATGTTCGGAATATTTGTTGTATATGTGCGAACGTATCATATCCTCGTCGACGATATGGGACTGCCACTCAAAGAGCATTTCGCTCGTTTGCTCCATTTTTTACTCAACCCCTATTTATTTATTTTTCCCGTCAATTGCGTCCACTCACTCACGCCAGGATGTATAGGTGCCTGTGTTTATATGGATGTTGTTTAAGGTGTATCCTCGTGTTTTTTAATTAGCCACCCAGAACATAAAGAGAGTGAGAGAGACGATAATTCTCATTTAGCTCTGCAGAGGGCCTCCATTGTTTGTTGTTGTTGTGGGCATTAAAGTAGAAGTGTTGCACACCCGAGAGTACTTAATTATGAGGGTAATAGAGGCCTTTTGTTATCTAGTGTTTACTACATGGCGGTGTGGCTATATGTGCAGACGATACACGTACCATATACTTCCTTCCCTTTCGGTTCATCATCCACCACCCTCGCGCACGCTCTCTCTGTCTTTCTCTCGGCCGCGATTCGTAACTACCATCGACCCCTATTCAATGTGGGCTCAGCTGACTTGGCAGTCGTCGTGGGTGAATCTTTTCCGGTTGTTTGGTATACATTCGGCATCGCAAGAAGTGTACCGGCAATATAGTATATAGTGGAGGCAAGCTAAGGTTTCTTCTTCTATTTCCAACCTGATAGCTATGTGGCTCTACGTGTACGAACTTTTTAATCTTTGCCGCATCCGCATTTTCCTTTTCCTAATATTCCTCCGATCCGGAAAATAAATTGAAATATTTGATGTTACATTTCTGCAACGCTGATTTTTTTTCTGGCAAAAATAACTTTTAGTCATTAGAATTAGTATGCGACTTCCTTCCTCTTGGTTCAGTTTTATTTTCAGTGTGCGGCCAATGCAAAATGTCCGAAAGTATTTTCTCTTTGTTCCTGCCGATAATGTGGTGGGATTTTGGTGACGTTTAAAGAATCTAATATATCGTCCCCTGGTCTTGGGGAAAACAAATATTGCCGTGCGTTCTTTGTGGCCGAGGCAGAACTGCAAAAGTTGAATGTTTTTTTATATAAAAAGCAATGGTCCGCGAAATAGCCGCCAGATATTACTCTATCCAATTGTCTTTTGGCCAAACGCCCCCAAGCATAAAAACGTTTTATTGATTTTACACTATGTCACGTGCATTTTATAAGCGTAATTATGGAAAAGTAAAAACGTACGGTTTGGCTATATACTTTACGTAGGGGTGAAATGACGGTATAATTTAGGTAAAGCTCTTTACTTCTCCATGAGTGTTTGATGGCTTATGTCGAATGAAATGTTGTAATCGAAACGCGTTTCCATTCCTACTACAACTCCCATGAAATCCGCCCTTTAACACTAAATTGTCGTCCCATGTCCGACTGGATTAATTGGCTATAAAAGCCCGATGACTTTGGCGGAGGCCCATCTCACTTTCCTTACACACTTTTCCCTTCTGACCTCGGGGGAGCTTAAGGAGCATAGCAGCGCAGCATATTCGTAGTATACGTTCGCCGTCGCCGCACTACTATCGTTTTCTTTGTTTTATTGCCCTTCAACAGCGGTTATTTTTACCATTAGCTCGGAATTAACCTTAATAGGTTTTAATGTGACGTTCGTACACGTACCGTACCGATCGTGAGAGTGGGTATTACCGGTGCCTCGTAAAGCGCCAAACCCCTTTTATCGAAATAATTCTTTACACGGAAAACCTTTAAACAATAATTGCGCTCTAATTTATTTTCCCCTCACTTACATACACTCTTAGTACACTCTTCACCGCGAAACACCCGAGGCGTTCGGGATTTAAATATTATGATTGTTAATACCTATAATAATTCTCGTAATACGAACCCCTGGAAATCGAGCGGCGTCAAATGAATTTGGTATTAAATTCCGTGGCACAATATGTGCGGATATTTGGCGTTCGTAAACACGTGCGTGTATTTGTGCTGCATAGATGGCACCGGGTCTTGAAGGCGTCCGCGTGCCGCTATCTCCATGGCGACGCTTTATCGATTGGAAAAAGAGGCTACCCGTCAAGCGGACGCCTCATGGTTCGTCACAAACGCTTATATATACATGTTGTATATGCACACGTAAAGTGCATGTATCATAGATGACCACCTCCACCATACTGACGGACAAACTCTGATTTGTATTGTACAGGTCAAAGGGCCTATTTCACTGCCTCCACTGATATATTCCGTATCACCACGGTTCGTCGCATCGTCGCGTTCGATATTTATACAACACGGCACCCCCGATATCCATCTATCTACCTGCTGCAATGCTATATAATCAATCCATTTAGTTGATTGCTTTTTCATTTCGCTTCCATCACTTTTATTTTAGCCGAAGCGCGGCAATAGTATAGTGATTTTCGTAAACGCTCGCAGGCTCGCATTCTGAAATGCTCTCTGGTAATCACGATGATTCGCATTTGATTCATTTTTTTTTTTTGCTCTGCGATATTTGTTTTCGATGTCTCTTTCTACTCTATACATATAGCGAAAATGTTGTTAATACCCCAGCACTTTTCGAGGTCGGGCTATGTATATAATAGCTCATGCCGATCCATTAAAAGGCTACATATTTATTCAGGTCGCTTGTCACATATTGAAAACTTCTACTATATATACGTATATATAGTACATCATGCTCACACACTGGGCGAGGACAACTAGGACGCACTAAGGACCTGTCTGCTCAGATCATTTGTCACCGCGTGTCTATTCGTTGTATGGAGGATTTGCGGGGCTAAGCCGGCGCTCCTCTTCTTTCTTAAACGCACGCGGTGTGTGCATGTAGATGGAAAAAGTCGACAGTCTTCGATATATTGATCAAAGGCTTTAATAGAATTTCCCGCAGACAAAACGTATACCGAAATGAAAGACCCACTTCCCTACTCGCTCCCTTTTCCTTATACATTCGTAGAATTATCTTATTGCTTCCGATGGAATCTCCATTATCTCTTCCGACTAGGCAGTCAGTTAGTTGTCGAGTTGCTCGTTGACGTCGGTCGGTTTATCAGTTGATGAACTTTTGGACGGGGAGAGTGTTTTGCTTTTCGTCAAGTCGAGACAATATGAAATACGTCCTTGTAAATGAAACAATGGAAAAAAATCGCAAAACAAGACGACAAAAAGTCGTGTATGTTCGAGCAAGTTTACTAAAACCATAATCGTGTTTTCTTGTATGTGTATATCAGCAAGAAGCCATTAGCTTTTTGGAGTACTTCCAAAAATAAATGGGAAGATGGCCAATTATAAAGCGACATTGTATATTCATGGTATAATCCTTATTAATTGCTTGTTTGTATAGAGAGTACTCTTTCAAAGGCAACAACAATAACAAAAACATTGGCAATCGTTTGGAAAAGCTCCTCGGAGTGGATCTTGGAAGTGATGTAGCAACGAGCGCTTGAGAGATTGAGGATCATGTATCATTTCTGCTCTTATATATCGTATATAATATAGTATATAGCGTAGAATAAAACGAAATAATGTTTATAGGAT